>JANHFQ010003089.1:13141-23863 GCA_032468035.1 Aparallactus werneri
AAATGAAGTGAGAGAATTAGAAACAGGAAAAAGAAATGAGAGAGAGAAGGGGGAGAGGGAGACAAATGAGAGAGCTGGAAGGAGAGAATAAGAGCCATTGCAAGATGGCAATGAAGATGAAGACACACAACATCAAGAAGAAACCCCCCATGTATTTATGGCAATGCCATCTTGATGCCTCCCTCTCTCCCTGACTTATCTTCCCTTCCATCTTCCTTCCTTCCTTCCTTCCTTCCTTCCTTCCTTCTTCGTGATTTCCTCTCCCAAGTCAGGGAGAGAGGGAGGTAACAAGATGGCATTTCCATAAATACATACCCGGGCAAGGCCGGGTCATCAGCTAGTGAATTATATATAATAGGATCCAATTCAAAACACAGCTATGACTTTCAAATTGCTCATGCATTTTCTTATGTTTCTATATGGGTAGCTCTGTAAACTTCTCTGTAGGATATGTTAGATAGTAACACATTTATTTCCATGTAACTTTTTTGTGAATCACAAGCTAAGATAATATGGAGGATTTTTTCAGATTTTTTTTGTCTCACAACTTTATCATTTTTTATCAACAAACTCAAGGCGGTGAACATATCTAATACCCCATCCTCACCCCATTTTTCCCTGTAACAAAAATAATCCTGTGAAGTAGATTGGGCTGAGAGAGAAAGATATTACACATACCTACTGAAATTTATACACACATATTCGCACAATTGTATAAGAGAGATATAAATATGTAGAACGTGCAGCAGGTGAAAATTACAAATAAATGATTGCCTTTAAGAAAAAATGGGGATTGAGTGTGACACAGTCTTGGAGTAATGTGCTGAAATAACACATTCCCATGTGATAAAATACTTAGTCAAAGTTTAATACACAAACAAAACATTAAATCCATCATGAATTGTAGCTCAGCTGTTTTGTGATTAAATCTGTTTTTGTAATTCCTGTGCTGTAACTGCGGGTAAATTAAGAACATCTATCAAGCAAAAAGGAATGAAACCCTAAAAACAAAGAAAAAAGAATCACCCAAATGGTGTACAAATTAATGAATTTGAGGGGCTAGATTTTTTTTAAAGGGTTCCAGTCTCATAAAAGTGTAACAAAAAGTTACCTTCCCTAAGGATTATTATATTTGCGTAACACAACATGATCTAAAAAGTTTTAAGGGTCTAATTGAGAGTGGGAATGGCTCCAGCCCCTTTAAATAGGCAGTGATCAGGATGTCCCTAAAGAAAGCCACATGGACCGAGAGGATGAAAAGAGCTAAAGTTCAATAGTCAATATTCCATATCTATAAGGGAAAAAGTCTTCTTGACCATACCCCATTTATAGAATGCCTCAGAGAGAGTGGAGTGGGATGGGGTGGAGTGGAGTGGAGTGGAGTGGAGTGGAGTGGAGTGGAGTGGAGTGGAGTGGAGTGGAGTGGAGTGGAACGGAACAGAACAGAACAGAACAGAACAGAGTTGAGTAGAGTAGAGTAGAGTAGAATAGAAACTTTATTATCACTTTGAATGTACACTAATCAGCATACATTGAAATGAAATTTCGTTGCATACAGCTCTCAAAGGGTCACCATCTCTAATATGCACTACATAAACAAAATAAATAAATAAATAAATAAATAAATACATACATACATACATACAAAATTATGCATATATCCACATATGCTATATGACACAGAGAAACAACATAGTCTAGTTCCATATACATGGCGAGAAAAACGAATCTTGTGAGTTTACCAGACAGATGGCATAGGGAACAAAGCTGTTACAGAATCTGGAAGTCCTGCTAGATTTACTACGAAACCTCCTCCCAGAGGGGAGCATCAGAAACAGATTGGAACATACATTAGCATTTTACCTCCAGGTGAAGATGTTTTTATTTTTCCCAGTTTTTAATCCTATTTTCATGGTACTTGAATTTAATTAGTATTGTTTTAAAAATAATAGGATAATATTAAGGTGCTCCATGACAACTATTTTCGTAAGTTTATAGTGTCTAAGATCATCCAACCTGAATAATATTTATCACATTTCATATAGGTAATGAAGACTATTTACTATACTTTAAAAACACTAATATTAAAAGCTCAACATATTTTAATACCACTTTTGAATATATATATGTGTGTATTTGAAGTGTTCAGAAGTGCTTTACCTCTATTCAAGCCAAACCATCAAACAATATTTTCAGGTCACATTTCTGAAATGCCGGCAGCATCTTAGTCACAATCTTTGATTGATCCAGCATCGAAGACTGAAAAACAATGCCTCTCCTCTCAAGCTAAAGAAATAATTCTTCAAGAGCAGCTTTGATAACATTTTTACACCTATACATTTTTTAAAAATGAAATGGAATATTTCATGAAAATTTTAAACTACCTGATGAGGTTTATATTCAAGCTTTTGCAGTGGTAGAAGCTGATTGTGGATGCCCTTATCATAACTGATAAACAAGTCTGTCCAAATCCAGATCAATATCTAAACTGATGGACTAAATGGGTGAAACAGTCTCCTCTAAGCATATCCTCTCATTGCCGGTAGCTCATGCTATTCCTTGAGGCAATGAAGGATCGGTAAATCAAATAAGTATGGAACCAGTTCAGGCCAGCAGCCGTAATTGCCTCTATAATTTATGATGGATGCTTCTTCAAAAATGTTACAGCTTTTATCAAAATAAATGACATAAGAGTGAAATGCTTGACATGAAGTTAATGTAGAACTGACATTTTCTCATAAAAATAGAAGCTGCTATAAGACATATGTAAGAGAATAATAATTCTGGTCTCTATATACGCTTCAGTGATATATATACAGGAGTACTTCACTATATATCCTATGCCCGCTGATTCCAGTGTAGAGGTCTAAGTCAGTTTCAAGCTCATCAGTAAGTGTTGATAGAAATGAGATTTTAAAATTACATTTAAAAAGGGGGAGGGGGAGGAAAGATTGACTTGGTCATCCTGAAAATTTCTAGGTCTCTTGTGGTCATTGATTTGATGGTCCCTAACAATCAATGCAATGAAGCAGGAATGCAGAAGGTAGCAAGAGTGCTTAGACTTATGTGTATTGCTTCATAGTGCTTTACAGCCCTCTCTAAGAGGTTTACAGAATCAGCATATTGCCCCCAACAATTTGGGTCCTCATTGTACCCACCTCAGAAGGGTGGAAGGCTAAGTCAACCTTGAGTGCTGTAAATAATCTGATCCCAAACTGCTGAAGACTTTAAGATAAAAGCCATCACTTTTGTTTGGCCATAAGAGCGCACTGGGAACCTGTACAGTTCATACAAATCAAAAATACACGAGGGGAAGTGAATCAGGCCTAGAATGATGGGAAAGTTAAAGGCTGTTCTCAATCCAGTTTGTTTGGGAGGGTTGGGACGGAAGGTGAGTGACTTGCTATCTTTGTATCTAAAATAACAGTTCAGCTTTCAGCTGAAACTAAAAAAAGATACTACTGTCCCAAAGTAATTATCCTTCCGCTGATATCAGAAACCAGGAAATATTCCCATCTGCGTATCTTATCTTCCAAGGATAATGAAACTGTATCTTTTAGCCAAATTGGTCTAGTAGTTAAGGCATCAGGCTAGAATTCAGAAGACTGTGAGTTCAAGTCCTTAGCCATGAAAGCCAACTGGGTGATTTTGGGCTAGTTACTCTCTCTCAGTCAGACTCACTTTACAGTGTTGTTATTGTTGTAGGGAAAATAGGAGGAGAAAGGTATTTTGGATACATTTGCCACTTGAGATATTTGTAAAAATAATAAAGGTGAGATACAAATAACTAACTAAGTAGTATCTTACATTGATCATATCCTTGTATCCAAATTTTCTGCACAAAACATGGGGTAAAAATTTAGTCCTCATTTAACTTATTACAATCAGGTAACCAAGTATTAAACCAACAGAGTTCTTGGCTGCATGAACAGAGAGATAGAATCAAGAGCACAAGAAGTGTTAATATTGCATTATAATGCCTTGGTAAGGCCACACTTGGAATACTGCATCCAGTTTTGGTCGCCAAAATGTAAAAAAGATGTTGAGACTCTAGAAAGAGTGCAGAGAAGAACAACAAAGATGATTAAGGGACTGGAAGCTAAAACATATAAAGAACGGTTGCTAGAACTGGATATGTCTAGTCTGATGAAAAGAAGGACTAGGGGTGACATGATAGCAGTGTTTCAATATCTCAGGGGCTGCCACAAAGAAGAGGGAGTCAAACTATTCTCCAAAGCACCTGAAGGCAGGACAAGAAACAATGGGTGGAAACTAGTCAAGGAGAGAAGCAACTTAGAACTAAGGAGAAATTTCCTGACAGAACAATTAATCAGTGGAACAACTTGCCTCCATAAGTTGTAAATGCTCCAACACTGGAAGTTTTAAAGAAGAGATTGGATAACCATTTGTCTGAAATGGTGTAGTAGGGTTTCCTGCCTAAGCAGGGGCTGGACCAGAAGACCTCCAAGGTCCCTTCCAACTCTGTTATTCTATTCTACTCTAAATAATCAATTAAACTGAAACCTGCATAGAATTCTAAGAGATGTAGACAATATTGCACACACTGCTCTATTTTTCAATGTAAACCATCCAGCAGATTGACTAAAAGGTTTGCTGTGGCAAAATTAGAGAAACCAAAGGAGAAAAGTCTATGGTAGCACAAAAACAAATCAGAAAACTGTAGTTCACAAACACTAATGACTTTAAATAAAAATTTGTTAGTCACAAAAGGTACTACTAGACTCTGATTTCCTTGAGAAACTGAAATAGATTTAAATGATCAGAAATAAACGGACAATTAAAAACAATTACCATTGCAAACAGTTATTTTTTCCCCATATATTTCTTGAGAACGGTATATATTATGTTGGACAATAATTATCCAACAGCAAAAAATCTTAATAAGAAATGTGACCTTTGGTGAATATGTTTGTGCACCTATAAGTTATACATGCTAGTTTCTCAGGAGCTATTAAAATTTCCTTCAAAGACATATTGAGAGCTACTGAAGTTCTGAATATTAAAATGTGAACTAGGATACCTAATTAGAAAAACACCAATCAAAGTTTAAATGGCAAGACAGAGGCTCAGTCTTAGAGCCACCTCTTTTTATTTTGTGCATATTATGATTAGTGGCTGCAAGTACTATCTATTTCAGAGTGTCAAATGATGATATCCAAATCAGAGCAAATAAAAGTTATTTCTCAAAAAAACTATAGCACAAATTAGCTACTCTAAGTACATGAAGGACTTATTTTTCAACTCCCTTCCCTTTTTCCTTCATTGAAAAAAGGCTTTTCACCTCCTGAAATAGATAAAATTGTCATTTTGTAGATACAAGGTTGATGACAGAACATTGTGAAAGGCTCCCATTAAAATTCCTAATCACCAAAATAAACTTGCCAAGACTCTATCTCCTGAACATTTACTGCAAACAATGTAGGGCAACATGTTTTAAAAGAGAAAAGGCTAGCTTTATGTGAATAGCAGCACTGAAATAAAACTCAAGAGTAATTTTGTTGATACTATCCTAGTTGCCATTAAAAGGACTTCTATGCTGCCCCTCTCCCGAAGGACTAAAAAGCTAAAAAAAGCTAAAAATATATTAAACAATGTCCAAATAAATCCAAATTTAAAAGTGGGAGAAAACAATTTAAAATTTAAAAAATTAATACTTTTAAAATTAATAGCTGCAAACATACCAGTTATCTATATATATAAAGCATAGTGTGGGTGACTATGTATGTATGTAAGTATGTATGTATGTATGTATGTACCATATACGCTCTTCAACGTCTAGATCAATCTCAACCAAACTTGGCACACAGATACCTTACCTCCTGGCAACAAACACTGGGGGGTCAGTCACGCCATCGGAGGGTCTGTGCCCCCTAAAAAGCATCCCGAAATGCCAACCCCTTCACTCTAGCAATACTGCCAACGCCTTCAGCAGTTCACACAAGGGAAGCAGAACAGCAGCTGTATGAATGAAAACCCAGTTGGCTGCCTGGGGGTTGGTCTCTCTCTGCGTTGCACACCACTATATAGTAGCTGACATGTAAGGGAGAAGCCGGGAAGGCAGGTCTCATCCCTCCTCCCCCTTCTTTCTCTCTGTGGCAGCAGCCATTATAGCAGCAGCAGGAGACAGCACCAGCAGGAGGAGACAGAGGAGGAACTGCCACAGGAGGGTGAGGAATGGTACATTTGGCAGAGGCAATGGCCTTTGCTGCCCAGCCGTTTCCCCTCTGCCCTGGCCAAGGTTGTCAGGAGGACACCCGAGTAATGGCAGGTCAAGCTGTGGGAAAGGGCTGCATTGGTGGGGAGAGTGCAGGGGTCAATCAGGGAAGGTGAGTGCAGGTGCTTGGAGGAGGAGGGCACCCCCTTCCTCAAGGCTTTGCTATGGATCTTTCCCTTGGCTGCGAGGCTGGGGACACAGACAGTTTTCCCTTCTGCCTCCAGACCGAATCTATATCCCCAGTGCAGGGGAGGAGGCGAGACGAGTTTGGCATTACCCACTATACCTGGGTGAAGCCGAGTAAGCAGCTAGTGGCTAATAATGATTGGGTTTCAAAGGTTGTGAAATAGAATTTAGTGGGCAGGATGGAGTTAGATAAATAAAAACAAACCTTTAAACTCCTTATTAGTCTGGCATACTGCTTGTGCCAGAAATGTGTTTATTCCCTGTAGACAGCTTGAAACACAATTTTGTTTTAAGCAATTTTCATTAGTTAGCTGGCTAAATTTATAAGGAGATTAAACTATTTAAATGTTTTATGCCCAAACAGTCCTGCTCCATAATCTTCATTATTTACCTCATTCTTATCTAAGATTTCACCAACACTCTTTATAAGAATACTTTACTTACTACAGAAGAAAAGTACTAACCAGGATAAGACTGTAGAAAGATTACCCCATAGACCAGTGATGGCGAACCTTTTGGGCACTGAGTGCCAAAAACGGGAGTGAGCAAGTGTACGCGCGCTCCCATGTGCCGGAAACCAAAAGAGCATATAATCTTCTAGTTTCTGGCATGCACATGCATGCCGGCACCAGTCTTATGTGCATGCGCATGCATGCAAATCCAGCTGTCCTGTGCATATGCACCAGCTCTGCCAGCGAAGAGAGAAAGTTGGGTGGGGGAATGTCACTTCCCTTCACTGGAAAGCCGGAGCCCAGTCCTGGCGTTGGAGGGAAGGGGTGTCAGTTTTCCTGGGGCTTGGGTTGGGGCGCCAGCAGCTCACCACTGAGAACACCTGTGAGGACCATACCGGGCCGGCATGTGCATGCTGGCACCTGGGTGCTCAACTGCCCAGCCATTCTTCTGCAGCCGCCTGGGCAAGAGGCAGGAGCGAAAACCGCCACTGCCCCTTTCCTCGGCCACATGCGCATCAGCCAGTAGTCTTCGTGCATGCATGCGCACCAGAAACCGAAAGAAACCAGCTAGCCAGCATGCCAAAACCCGGAATAGAAATGGTCAAAGGCTCTGCATGCCACTTTGGTCACCCATGCCATACGTTCGCCATCCCTGCCATAGACCTTCAGATACAGTGCTTTAAAAACCAAAAGCATGCATAGCTCATAAAAGTATTTATAAATTAATAACCCAGTATAACATTGAACTCTCATTATATTCAAGAAAAAACATTTATCTTGTTCCTGATAATGTATCCTGCTCCTGATAACGTTTATAGTTTTCATACAAAAAGTAGATCAGGTTTTAAGAGTTACACTTTTCAGAAATACAGTAAATACATTTCTGGTATCTAGGAAAAAGGATTCAAAATAACATCAGATCAAAACTGAAAATATCCACATTTTCTTAATTCCATTCATATTTGGTTATTTGGTAGGAGAATACCTGGAGTGAGGAAAGAGATGGAAAGAGGAGAAAACAAAGTTCTCATCTGATGAAGCCGGGACATTTCTTATGAACATATTTCCTTCTCCCCCTCAAATTTCCACAATTACTATCAGCAAAAAAAGTTATGAAGTGCAGTGCTTTCTGCTGTGGGCAAGCACGAGATGACATCACTCCCTGAAAAGATCTCTTATTCTCATAGCTGGGCACTTCTGCTAGTTATTAAGAAACTCAGAAGGAGGAGTTTTGATGAATTATACCCTACACCAGCACTGCCAGCAGTGGAGGAGAGGGGGAGAAGTGGGGTGTGCCATTGCAAAACACTAAAAGATTCATATCTGGGAATCTGCAAGAAAGGAAAAAATAAAACTTTGTTCTTCTTTCTAAAGAAAAAAAAATAAGTACTTGAAATTTGCTTTTTTTTCATACCTTTTCAAATCTCGTCAGCACTTCCCGTAAGTTGAAGTTCAGGCCAATCATTCTTCACTGTCCCTTTTGTGCCTACATCTTCCTAATAAAGGTTTCCAAATCAACAGTCTGTTGCCTTGAAATGTATGTTTACTTTTCCCCCCCCCCCAACTCTTTCTTAAAAGCTGCTTGGAAAATCCTGATCATGCATCTCTCTCACCCTGCATTCTTTCAATGGCACAATAAAGGCCACAACCCTTCAGTGACACATTGTGCCCCCAAATTTTCAGGCTGGACAAGTCAGAGTCAGCAGACTTAATTTTGCTTGGTCTGTTAACCAGGTTCCATGATACTGGCACATGATCCTTACCTTACTAGATTGCCAAGGACTACTTGCTAATGACCTGCAAGATTCTCTCTCCTGAATCCTGAGCTCAGTGTTGTGCCTCAATTACACTTTGCAAAGGAGATCTCTCCTTGTGGGCAATATAAGAAATAAGAAACATATACGTATCACGGCAGTGTTTCTCCATTTACAAGTGATTTACACTGATAAAATGCATCTAAAAAGAATACCATAAGCCACTAACCAACTTGTAACAAATCTTAAAGCAGGAAGAATTTCACTTCAGTTTCTGTAACTCTGGATGTAGAATAAGAAGCATCCTCAATTTATTCTCTCTCTCTCTCTCTCTCTCTCTCTCTCTCTCTCTCTCTCTCTCTCTCTCTCTCTCTCTCTGTCTCTCTCTCTCTCTCTCTCTCTCTCTCTCTCTCTCTCTCTCTCTCTCTCTCTCTCTCTCTCTCTCTCTCTCTCTCTTTCTCTCTCTCTCTCTCTCACACACACACACACAATCACATTCACACAGAGTAACTAGCAGACTTGTGTTGCTATGGAAATAACCAAGCCAGTTTCACTCCATTTCCTTCTGCTGGAGTAGCCTAAGGGATGCTACTCTGCTATTTTCCACTGAAAACAACAACAAAAAAGAAACCTCCACTTCATTTTGGTTTCAATAACACCCCTGAGGAAAAGCGCAGATTAGACTCTCTAACCTTCACAGGGGGGATCTTGTCCTTGAGATCCCCCTTCCAGACCTTGACAACTCTGCACAGTTGTCCAGCCTTTCCCCACCCTTTCTGCCCTCTGAAGATCAGCCCACTCCCACTTCCTACAGCCCTCCCTCCCTAGCTGAAAAGGGAGGGAAAAAAGTTTTGGTACCTATAGAGGAATGGAAAATCCTGGGCCATCCACACGCCTGCTGTTTTTACAACTTCTCTCCTGCTCTGCTTCCAAAAGAAACCCAGATATTCAGACTCATTAAATATGACTTGGAAAAGAAAAAAGCCCAGACTAAATCAAAACAAAAAGGCCATTCGAAAACCCAGATAAAGAAACAGGAAAACCTTGCAACGAAGCCTGCTGCTGCTCAACTACCATGATTTCAGTCATAACACACATGCAGATGGTTCTCATGTGGGGTCTTTTGCTCTCATTTCAGCAGGAAATTTGACACCTAAAGCCAGCTACTAGGCGATCACTTCCGATTTAGTTAAAAACGACATTCCATTTGGGGGGGGAAAGAGGAAGAGCACACATTGAAATCATCACCCATGTTTTCTTTTACGGGAGACCCTACAGAGGGCTTCAAACTGCTTCCCCAGCAGCTCCGTTTTGAAAGGAGAATGGCACAAAACCAGTCAGCATGATGGATCTTACTCTTACTTACATAGCAGTTCTACCAAAGTTTGTGGTTTCTAAGCTTTCTGGAATAAGCTCATAGCCTTCATCAGAGGAAGATGATGCTGAAAGTGGTACAGGGAGTCCTTGACTTATGACCACAATTGAGTCCAAAATTTCCATTGCTAAGCAAAACAGTTGTTGAGTTTTGCCCCATTTTATGGCCTTTCTTGCCACAGTTGTTACGTGAATCACTGCAGTTGTTAAGTGATTACATGACCCTGAGAATGTTGCAACAGCCGTAGGTGTGAAAAATGGTCATAAGTCACTTTTTTCAGTACTATTGTAACTTCAAACAGTCACTAAACACATGGTTGTAAGTCAAGGACTATCTGTATAGCTCAAAATATATTTATTTATTTATTGTTAAAATTTATAGACCATCCAACTCCCTCGGGACTCAGGGCGGCTTACAGCAATAAAAAACTAACAATATATACAATATAAAATTAGCAATCATCAATGATAACTGTAATAAACCTCCCCCTTGGATGGGATCAACCCCAAGCCTGCTGGCACAACCATGTTTTGGTGGCTTGACAGAAGGTCAGGAAGTCAGGAATGATCCGGATCCCTGGAGGTAGCTGGTTCCAAAGGGTTGGTGCAGCCACAGAGAAGGCTGTCCTGCGTGGTCCCACCAGCTGACACTGTTTAGCTGATGGGACCTGCAGGAGGCGAACTCTGTGGGATCTAACAGGACATTGGGAGGCAGATGGTC
>JANHFQ010003089.1:121203-135329 GCA_032468035.1 Aparallactus werneri
CTTTTTCCCTTTGGGGGAGGTCTTATTAAATAAATAGATTCCTTGGGTTGAGCAAGTACTTAGTACATCTTAGGAATAACCAAGGCAAAATGGACTGCTAAATTGGCCACGCGCACCCAGTCACATAACCACCTGGCCACGCGCACCCAGCCATGCCCACCCAGTCACATGACCACCTAGCCACGCCCACCCAGCCGGTCCGGCCGCCCAACAGTGTGAGGGATCATGAATTGGCCTGCTGTTTAGAAAGTTGAGGACCCCTGTTTTAGCGAGTTGTTGAGGTCACCTGAACATTTATCTGTGTCTTCAAAAAAAACCCAGAAAGTCCAGTTGCCTCTTGAAAAAGCACCTTTGGGATGAAATCCATGGATCCCAAGACATTTCATTTGAAGTTCTATCATATTTTATGTATTTGCATTTTTGATAGAATTCTTTATTGGCCTTTATAAGCCACCCAACTCCAAAGGACTCTGTAATAAATATAATTTATATTTATTCTACTAGTTGGCTACCATCATTCTGACCTTCCTTGACACACAAATGGATTTCATCTCTATAGATATTGTGTTGCAAACTGATTTATATAAATCTGGTTGCACGAAGTCAACTCATCCCAAGATAAATACTTACTATGCATAAAGAATATTGTCTCAAAATTCCCAATGTATATGACCAACAACCACAAGTACATTTTTTAAAAAATGTCCAATCACATATTTCTGTGGTGTAATTTTTAATACTCTTACTACAATCATGAGTACTACACCAAGCTTATCATTCTATTGAATGTGACTGTTTCAAAATAAATAATTTTTCAAACATCAAGGTCATGCTGACTAGCAATTCTGACAGTTGCAAAGTCAACATAACTGAGGAACACAAGACTGGCAAAAGCTGCAGAGCACTCAATTACAAAACTTTATAATATAACAGAAAATGCCAGTGGCAATCCTGTCACTCAATTCAAAAAGCTGCCACATTTTCTAATGTTTTTTTAAAAACCTCCAATCTGATTTAGTGTTTGATAGCCAGACTATTGAGAATATCAGTTCCAAATTTTTACTAAAATTGTACTGCATAAAATGAACAAAACATTAAAAAAGACTCTTTACATTCAGAATAGCTGTATTTTTTTTCAAATGTACGTCAATATTAAAATTTGTAATTTCTTACTCCCACTCATGCATCCTTTGTTTTTTCTCAGAGAGCTGATCAGCCACTGTTAAATTATAATTAGGCATATTATATGAATTAAATTAGGACATATAAAATTAAGCTAAGAGACAGCAGCACTGAAATTTCAAGAATAATCAAAATGGACTCTGCATCGTTATCAGAGTTTCGAAGTGTTACATTCTCTTATTAAATCCACTAATTCTACATTCACTTTAACACTGTAAAATTAAAGCAAATGTCCTTCCAAACTCCAGCTTCCTCTAATCTCACTATGTAGCAAGATTGGGAATTTCTATTCCAACCAGTATTTGCTGATCAAACAGCAGTAGCCTGAAGCCATCTGTTCAAAGACAGAATAGGGCATGATAGGACTATGCAGCAATCTGAGCTCAACAGAGAAAAAAATATTCAGTATGTACATGGCCAAACATATTCAACTTATTAGCAGCACCTTAAATCATAAAATTTTAAGATATGAAACAGTTTTTATACATTTTCACATAGTGCAAGCTCTAGTAGTGACAGTGGACAAAATACAGTCTTACAAATATGTAAATAATCTGAATTAATTCATTTTCAACAGTTAAATAGGAAGGAGACTCAGCTTCAAGCTATTAAAAAACAAATCACTCTATTCCGAAAAACTTTCCAGAAAAGCATATCCTGATGTAATAATATTAATAACAACAACAAATTCACACCCTTGTTCAGTGACTACATCATTTTTAAAATACAATTTAAGTTTTTCAAGTATTCCAGACCTTCATTTCTTCCACTGCATTCTCTAGCTCATCTGGATTCTTATATTCAAAATCTTTCTCCAAATATTCCTCTTCAGCCTGTGTCATCCATTCTTGCATTTCTGCCAAATCCTTTTTGAGATTGACAGCTTTTTCTTGATTTTCCGATAATTGATTTTTATGGCTAATGATCTAGCAATTCAAACAAAGCAACATAAAGCAGACAGCATTGTTTAAACTTATTATTATTTTAAGAGTGCTATACAACTGATGGAAGAAAAACATGAGACCAACAGAATGGTGAACGTTATTTTGAGATAATTAACATTCTGAATTTTTTTTTCAACAGGAAATCTAGGAAATAACATTTTATAGTTACAAGAGCTGGCAAATGTAATTAATGCAGTTTTGCTTAATTTTTAATGCACATTAAAAATGAAGAAACCCATGATGATGGCTATGGCAGTGATGGCAATTATGGTCATCATGAGGGTTTATAATGTAAGTTAACAGCAGTGAATTAGCAACAGATTCTTAGACTTAGACTTAAAATAACTTTATTATCATTTTAAATGCACACTAATTGGCATACATTAAAATGAAATTTAATTGCATACAGCTCTCAAAGGATCACCACCTCCAATATGCACTACCTACCTACATACATACATACATACATAAATATTATGCATATACCGTATATATTCGAGTCTAAACTGACCCGAGTATAAGCCAAGGTACCCACGAAAACTGGAAAAAGTTAGTGACTCAATATAAACTGGGATATCAATTTAGCCCCGAAGATCAGCTGTTTTAAACTGATGCACACATGGTGCATGATGCACATGCATTACATCACTCTGGAAAATCGCCTGTTTTAGCTACTGGTTCAGGTGAACCGGTAGCTAAAACAGCTGATTTTGGGGACTAAATTGATGCGCACACAGCACACGATGCCCGTGCATCACCTTAGCCAAAAGAATCAGGTGTTTTAGCTATCAGTTCCACTAGCACAGCTGGTTTTCAGGGCTAAGGTGATGTGCAAGCAGTATGTGTTTGGTGCACGCAGCGTGCGCATCACCTTAGGTCCCAAAAATCAGCTGACTCGAGTATAAGCCAAAGGTGACTTTTTCAGCACATTTTGGGTGCTGAGAAACTCGGCTTATACTCGAGTATATATGATACCGACATACCCACATATATGACACAGAGAAACAACACAGTCTAGTTCGGATGTATACATGTACTGTACATGGTGATTCAAATACTTGATGTAAGTATTTAGATTTCTACCATTTCACAGAAGAATAACCCATTACTAACACCCTCAGTTCCACTTAATGGAACCATGTTTTTAACATCTTCTTCCTACTGAGTATGTTCACAAGTCCAGTCCAGAATGTAGACTGACTAACCTGAAAGAAAGATGATGATGATGTCATTTTTTTAATGTTTTCTAAACAGCATGAGTAATGCAAGGAAAAAGATGTGGCTAAAATCTTATGATTTACAGTAGATGATATGGAAATAATGAAAATTGCCTAACAGTATAAATGGCAACAATAATTGCCCTACCAGTTAAAATAAAATGGCTCATTGGATATATTTTCTGATGAAAATTTCAAACAGATGAGGAATTGAGCCTAAAACAGCATCGTCTATCTAGCAAGGTGATATTAAAGAAAAAATTTGAACTGAAAACATCCCAGAGCCTAGTTTAATCTACAACAAACTTATAGCCCTCTAGCTGAATTAGTGTACAACTAATCCAACAGTAAAGAATATTGGGAGTTGTAATTCATCCCTTGTTTACTGTATTGAATTATAGCACAGTACATTAGTTCTATATTTTTTAAATTAAATTGGTTTTATTATAAAACTGATGGCTTTTCATAGAGTAATGTAAATGCAATTACTTAGCTTGCATTTCTATTTAGGCACTTGTAAATGTAAACATGGGATTTTATATGTTGAAAATAAAATAGGATGTTTGATATTATGACTGGTTGCAATGCATGTAACAATGCTATTACTTGAGTACAAAGCCAGATATGAAAATGCAAGAGTAATAGCACCATGAACTAACCTGCTTGCTTAGTTTGTCCCACTGGGATTGGATATCCGTCAGTTTGGATTTCATCCAAGCATTAACAGGCTGGCCTCTTAAAGAAGAATCTATTTCCTTCATCTCTTTTAGAGACAACTCAATTTTTTCCATTTCAATAATAAACAGCTGTTCATAAATGAGAAAACATATTTTAATAATCTATTTCCAAGATGCAACTTGAAGTGTTGGTTATTTCACTTTTACGGATTGCAAAAACTTATTATTATGTTTGGGAAAAAAATTAGCAAAATAAAAAGAGGGAGGCAGGGAGATTTTCATTTGAACAATACAAGGTGTTATTTTATATTATATTAACCAGAGATGAGCAACTCCAGAAGAACCCTATTTACTGCCCATAGAAAATATACCATCACATATAGAGTTTATATCGATAATGTGGAGAACCTGCTATTACGCCTAGTGGTGCCCTGCTTAAAAGTCTTGCTTCTGAATTAGTAAAATTGCATAATTAATCCAAAGGGAGACATTTTTTTCAGCACATTCTCCAATCATACTGTATTTGATTTGCCTTGTAAAAAAAAAGATGATCCAAGCCCCCAAGAGTTCAAAGGCTGGTACAACTAAAATTAAGCAAGCCCAGATCTGTCAAGCCACTCATCAGATCTATTGTTACCTTGCAAGTGCAGACTAGGACCAAAAATTGCTAATAGCTCTAATAAATTGCTTTTAATTAAAAGAGGAGAGGATTTCCTTAGGGAAATTTCCCTCTAAGAACAAAAAAAAGTGATGGTAATCAGATGTGCCAAAGAGAGTGAGCATAAAAATACAAAATTCAAAAAAAAGTCTATACTCTTTTTCTAAATATGTACTCATAGCAATTAAGATGGGCAGAATTAGTGAATTATCACACAAGATCCTTTGGTTAGCCAATCAAAACTATGGTACAGATAGCTTAATGGATTCCACCTATGGCATACATAAAAAGAGACTTCCTTCTTCCATCTTGCATTTGCATTATTCCTCTGCATTCACAAATTGAAAATGTAGCTATAATAGCTTCTTGATAACAGAAGCTTCATGCACTCTTCTTCAAAATGTTTATACACAGCCAAGGAATAAACAAAATAGGCATATGCAATAGCATAATAAATTGATGAATCTTACCATGCATTGATCAAGCTGTCTCTGAAGACATTCAGGTTCTGTTTGCTTGATTTGGTCTTTCATTAGGAAATCTTTCACAGAATCCAGCCACCTCTGAACTACTTTTGAATCAGCCTGAATATAATATAGGAAAGTTAATGTTCTGTTATGTGTTGTATTACTCAAACGCCAAATATTCAATTGTCAGTAATTAGTTGCCATGTAAATTTTAAAAATGCAAATATCTGCTCATAATATTTTATTAGGTTCAGGTAAATATTTGTTGACCAAAAATCCAACTACAGAGTTATTTTTTTAGATGACAGTCAACACAGAGTAGTAACTGGAGTAAACAGAGAAGCAAACAATTTCTGAGTTGTCTCAATAGTAGAGTAAACTCATATCTTGGAAATGAGCAAGGACCAGAGTCCTATTTCACTAAATTATAAAAACATGTGACCAAAATTATAATTTACACCAAGACAAATTACTTGTGTGTCCAATCACACTTGGCCAATAAAGTATTCTGATTCTGAATTTTTTATTACATTTCTCTTACATCTTACATTCATAAAAGAAACTGGAATATGTTCAGATCTGTTAGATCTGGTGGGTGAAAATAAATGGAGACAAACAACCCAGCATATAACCTGGCCCTGTCAAATTTAGGCTCTATAGTTCCTGTCTGCTTCAGAATGGACATTAGGTATAGCCTCTTTTGTAATTTACATTGCTTCACTAAACATCTGGACTTTTTTCCTCTACAATTTTGTTTAATCATTGTTTTGAATCCTTACAGCAGTGGTCCCCAATCTTTTCCACTCCCTGGACCAGCAGCATAGAATGATTTAACATGCACACCTGCCCCTCATCCCTTGCACAAATCAAATTTGTGTGCTCGCCCGCCGCTTGCGTGACCCAGTTCTCAATGGGCCACGGACTAGTACCAGTCCGTGGACCAGGGGTTGGGTACCCCTGCCTTAAAGAACCTGCTAGTACCCTAGGGGAGATTGGGTGGCAGAACTCAGTGCTCACAGTTTCAAAGATTTTCTCCAGTTTATCAGGATTAACAGATTCATTCAATAACACTACTGACCTGCATAGAGTCCAACTCCGATTAAATTTAAGGGTCTTTACTTGACAGATGCCTAGAATAATGCTCACAATACCTTGCAATGTTCTTCTGGACCCTCCTTAGCAGGAGTGACCAGATCCCTTTACACATGGCTGCCAACTAGTTCTCCATAAATGTAATAAAGACAGAAAAATCACTGTGTTTTGCTGCATTTATTGCCATGAGATAATCTTTAAGAAAGGCTCTCAATCACACTTTACCAGTTTTACTGTTTTCCTTAAGCAGGATTATGAGTGTTTCTTATGCCAATTCATCTTCTGGAGCTCCTCTGAAAACCAGTGCAGGTTCCAGGATACAAGGACATAGAGGGGCCATGCAAGTACAGTTCGTTCCAGGGCTATTGTTACTCTCTCATTCCAAACAATAGCTAAGGCCTCAGACATGCACCAGAATGATACATTTTGTGTTCACCAACATTCACATTTAGAATTAAATTCTAAGCTATTTTAAGCTATTGTAGGAAATTTTAGAAATGATGCTGACAAAATTTAAGAGTGTTTTTCATTGATTTCCATGATTACGTGATCATATTGACATGTTCTGCCTTGTTTGTCAAGTTCTTATATTCTTAGCTATATCTCAATTTTTTATTATTTTTCAGCTGATTCATTTATGAAGCATGCCCAAAACCGATGGAACATACTATAGTCCCAAAATTATTTTCTCTATTTTAAGAATGGGAGTGTCTTTATATACTGACTAACATTTACACAGTGTTTAAAGAATTATTTTAGGGTTAAATACTCCTTATGGACCATTAGTTCTGGACTCTCCTAAATCAATCTTTTATTTTTCCCCTTTTGACTCAATTGCATTTAAGACACATTTTTAACTGTTCTTGAAAAACCACCCTTAGATTTATCCATACCTTCTAAATATTGTCAGAATGTTATTCTACCATTTGGTCTCCACATTACTCCACTAATAGCTAATATCTTGACTTTCATCTGTTTCTCCTGTTAGTTTCTATTTTCCCTTTCCATGTATTGTCCTCACCAAAATATGTTTTACTGATTCTCAAACTCAAAGGTGTTTATTCTTATTCCCTCTAACTATTTTCTTTGATGTTTCATAACTTCCATATCTACTAATATCTTCATCCCATCAAGCTGATGAGAGACGAATTCTTGGGTTCAAATGATTATATGAGATTACATGATCTTGCAAATAGTCCATTGAACTTCATTTCAAATAACACCTCTGATTGCCCTGTGAGCTATTCCATAGATATCCTTCAAAAATAAAAATAGTGCACTCATATTAGTTCTTTCTTAGGAAATATATCCAGAGGTTAAATGATTACTGTTACACCATTATCAAGAGTGCCTAATGTAGCAATACTGTGTGAATGCAGAAGCCCTGGATCTCTGGAACTATTCTGTGATTGTACCAATGACATGCTTTCAGAATTGCAAATGTGCCAATTTGCCCAGAAAGGTGTTGGACCATTATTTTAGTCTATTATCCATTCTCTCATTACACTGTGTGCATGACCCCTGCTTTACAGAAACAGTTAATATTCATTGTCACTCCTCAGCAGAGATAAGAAAACAATCATGCAGGAAATAAATGTTTTAAATGTCAGGTAATAAATCAAGATTCATTTTCTCAACTAAATAGTAGTTGAAAACCATTCAGGCCATCTTTTATTAACCTTAGCATAAAGAAACATCTAAACACATAAGGAAAGATATATATATATATATATGTTTTCTGAGGCTTTCGCGGGTGTTTGTATGTTTATATATATATACAATCACTGGAGACTTTTATATCAATTTTATATTTTCAGACACTAAACAACATTCATTGTTACCAACTAGATATAAAATGTGAAACTTTCTCAAGAAGAAGCTACTAAAAGAGTTTATTTATGTTTATTCGGTTTTTAGATTGACTCTCCACTGAACAAGGCGGTATATTGTTATTTTTCCCATTCAACTGCAATTACTTCTGGCCGCAGAATGACATACCATTCGGATTCATATAAACAGGTACTAACATTATAGCTTGCTGCAGAATATAAATTAATTTGAGAATGAGGAGTATTATATTTACAAGAAAGTATTTAAACAAATGGTATTTCTAGTTACCTCAAATGTCCTCAATTTGGAAACAGTTTCTTCCAATAAGTGAACATCTTTAGAAATATTTAGTTTTAATTTATCCCGGTATCCTTGCAAACATTTCAATTCTTGCTTGAATAGTTTTGATTTTTCAGCAGAAATATGCTTCTCCAATACTTGTGTGTCTGCAACAAGTTTATCGACCATGCCTTTTTGATTTTCTAGGGTTTCACAAACCATCTGCACAGAATAAATATAAAAATATTAATTATATTCATATAAAATGGTGTTCCTTCATGTTTTATATCCTATAAAATGTATTTGATTTATTGGCATAATGGATTTGACCTTTGTATCAAATTAGGATGTTGTCCAGTGCCAAAGTGAAAGTTATACTGTATGATTAAAAGCTTTTTTTTAAATATTGAACTACTCCAAAACCCTGATTCTTGTATTGACATCTTGTGTTTATTTTTAGGCAGCAGTTTACAATAAAAATTGGGTGGTTTGTACTCACCATGTAACTTCCATTCTCTGGGGATCTCCTGACGGGCTCGTTGCTAGGCAAGTCAGATGAACCTTAGGGGTGGAGCCTCCTCCTGTTCCCCAGATGTACATAATTGAGAAGGACCATCCATCTATACTGACAGCTGAGGTTGTAACCACACCCCCCAGACACTGTAATCACCCTAATACCCAGTTCTAACCTCCGGGTGCCGGACGTAGGTCCATCCACTTAGAAGAGTACCTTGCAAGTTAGTCTTAGACTATACCTTCCACCCCAGGTTAGACTGAAGGGAGGGGCACTGAGCCCATCCGGAGATCCCCATGGAAGTTACACAATGAGTACAAACTACTCATTCTCCAGTGGACTCCTGCTGGGCTCTTGGGCTACTACTCTAGCAGTTCTCAAAGGAGGGCTGTTCGACCCGGCTGACTCGCAGAAGCCAGGACACTCCTGCCAAACTCTAGCTGTCTAGCGGAATAGTTGTCCATCCTGTAATGTTTTATAAAGGTGTGCGGAATGGCTCAGGTGGCAGCCCTGCAGATTTGTTCTAGAGGGAGACAGGCTCCAAGGGCCGTGGAGGTAGCCATACCCCTTGTGGAGTGTGCCCTTATTCCTTGCGGGGGTATCAGTCTCTGAGCAATGTATGCCTGAATAATGGCCTCTCTAAGCCATCTCAATATGGAAGAAGGTGAGGCCTTGAGGCCCCTGGATCTTGGACAGAATGAACCCAGGAGGTTCTCTGACTGTCTGAATTGCTCTGTTCTTTGTAAGTAGAAGGAGAAGGCTCTCCTTACATCTAATCTGTGCCATTCCCGTTCTTGGGGTGTGGATGGATTGGGAAAGAAGGAGGGTAGAACAATCTCCTGAGACCAATGGAAGAAAGAATTTACTTTGGGTATGAATGCTGGGTCCATGAATAATACAATTCTATCCTTGTGTTTCTGGTATAGGTGTGGAGTTATGGATAAAGCCGCTAGCTCCGACACCCTTCTGGCTGATACTATCGCTAGAAGGAGAACTTGAGGGTAAATTCCCTCAGCGGGCATGATGCCATTGGCTCGAATGGTGGTTTGGCCAAGGCTTGTAAAATGATGACTAAATCCCACAAGGGAGCTCTAATTATGTTTATGGGATGGAGAAGAAGGCTAGCCCCTTTTTAAAAGATTTTTGACATGAGGATGAGAGGCCAATTGTGTACCCTTGGGTTAATCCAAAACCGATGCGATAGCTGAGGCTGTCGTTTGAGCGTGGCTCTACTGAGACCCTTCTTGAGGCCTGCATCTAGGAAACCTAAGAATTCCTGAATTGTTAACCTTTCAGGGTTGACCCTACGTGGGGTACACCATTTTACTAAGGCCTTCCAAGTGTAGTTGTACACCCTGTTGGTACAACCAACCTGCCAATAGGGTTTGTATGATTGCCTCTGAGTAACCCTGAGCTCTCAGGGTCCTCCCCTCAACCTCCAGACTGATAGATGAAGTCTCTCCAGCTGGGGGTGCAACAGAGATCCCTGAGAGAGGAGATCTCTGCATAAGAGTAGGGCCTGAGGTGGTACTGTTGTGAGGTCCATGAGGTCTGTGAACTATGGCCGACATGGCCAATATGGCGCAATTAGAAGAACCTCAGCTTGTTCCCTCCTTATCTTCCATATCAAAGGGGGGAGGAGTCTTGTGGGCGGATAGGCATACATGAGACCTGATGGCCACGGCTGGTGAAGCGCGTCGGGCCCAAGTTACCCTGGGCACCTCCCCCTGCTGAAGAACTCCTTCAAATAAGAGTTTGTGTGACAGACGAAGAGGTCGACCTCCATCTGTCCAAATTGTTGAAGTAGAGTCTGGAATACCTGTGGATGCAGTTGCCAGGCCATGTTGTCTAGTTGCCTTCTGCTTAACCAGTCAGCCGTCACATTGACTGCCCCTGGTGTGTATTCTGCTCTGATTTTGTTCTGGTTTCTGCCCAGAGAAAAAGAGTCCTTGCCAATTGTTGGAGGGATGTCGACTTCATCCCACCCTGCCTGTTTAGGTACGCCTTTGTGCAAATATTGTCTTTTACAAGGGGTTCTAGTCCTTTCAGGGCCAGCCAGACTGCGTGTAATTCCAATTAATTTATGCTGCATCTGGATTCCCTGAGGGACTCCTTCCCTTGCACCATCATGTTGTCTACATGAGCCCCCCAACCCAGAAGACTGGCATCTGTATGGATCACCAACCTTCTCTGGACTCAAATGAGAAAACCCTCATGGAGAGAGGGGAGTCTCCACCATTCTAGGTCCATGCCTGACTCTGGCTCCAGAGTGACTGGACAATGGGAAGAAGATGCTATGTTGGATTGGTAAAGCAGAAGTAGATGCTGCAACACCTTTGACCGGAACCTTGCCCATAGGATTATGTCAGAGGGCAGGTGAACAAGGAGACCAAACAATGTCCCTATCATTCTCCATGGCCCTTTGGACCTCCTTCATCCCAACAGGTTAAGTTGTAGGAGGGTGGGGTAGGTCCAGAAGCTTTCCCACAGCTTCTTTGCTGAGGTGTGCTAATTTTAAAATGGTGGCCATTCCCCCGCATGCCAATTTTGAGTGCGGGAAGCTTCCTATGGAGCTAGGAGTTGAGAACATTGATGCGGCTCATGCTCTTGTCCGAATTTTTTAAGATATCCAGAGGAGGGGATAGCCTGTGGCAGGCCCTCACTCTGCAATTCCAAGTCCAAAACACATCCGTGGGAATGGAGCTGTTGTGCCCCAAGAAAGTGGGCTGGCGTCAGGAGAGAGGGCCATTCAAAACCCCCTGTCCACACCACAACAGAATCAGCTGGTAAAAGCCGTGCTGTAGCCTTCAGCGCCCGGATAGTGGGGGAGCTGTCGCGACCCCTGGTTCCCAGCCGAGGATTTCTAAAGCCAGTAGAAGGGGATTATATAAGAAATCACGGCTAGTTTATCCTGCAGGGGCTTCAGCCTGGTAATCCCCTAATTGTCGTACCTTGAATATCCAAAAAAGAAGCTGGTTTAGATCAAAAATAAGTTTGGAATTTCCAGACAAAAAACTTCTGACTAGCCTTGCTTGAGGCAAGATCGATCTGGGGAACAGGAGGAGGCTCCACCCCTAAATTTAATCTGACTTGCCTAGCAACAGGGGCGGAGCCCAAGAGCTACACCAAGCCCAGCAGGAGTCCACTGGAGAAGGTTGGAGGTATGCCTCTCATTCCATCCCCCTTCAACATTTGAAAATCTAAAACTAATTTCTACACACAACCCTAGCCACTGACATCAAAATGACAATTAACTAACTATAATTGGAATTCTAACCCAAGATGGAAAAACCCAGATAAAATAAACCCTGACTTGCTAATGATGCATTTCAACGTTCTCTTTAAGAGCTTTTCTTGAACTTTACCTTTACCTTTACTGTGATCTGCTTAATCCCACTTACCCTATTCTTTTGCACTTGTAAATTGACAGCTCTGCAAGGAAATGATTATTCTGGCTACTTAAACTATTTAGCTAATACTTCCTAAATATTCTAAAGCTTTGTTTATATGAAAATAGAAGCTTTTATTAAAAAAAAAACTTTAGATGCAGCCTTCATTGTATCTGCATTCCATGTCTCTGCTATGCTCTGTCACTGAGCAGCTGTTTTCACACATTTTTTAAAAAATGCAGAAGACAATCACATTTTCCACCCACATCCCCACATTAGTCACCAGAGTTTTTAAAAAATGTAATGTGATAAAGACATGAAACCAATCCTCCCATATTCTGCTTCAACTTCAACTTAGAATTTAATCAAGTGCCAAAAAGAAACATACCTTTGTCTGCTGCAAGGCTTTTTCAACCTGAGTCAAGTCATTTATTGAATTCATGATGGAGTCCACTTTGCTTTCCAATTCATTCAACTCGTCCTTAATTTTTTTCAAAGAATCCAAATAAGTCTTGGGAGGATGACTTTCAAGTTCTGCATTTAAAGTAAGTATTTAAAGTCAAGTTAACAACAACAGCTTATACAATTTGAACCAAAAATATCAAATATAAATGCAATATAACCTAGCAGAAATGTTGGTCCACAGTACATACAGACCTTTTCAATTATAGATAATTACTATGTGAAAACATTTTTTTAAAGTGTCTTGTAGCGAATGTATACAAACTGCTTCCTAAAACTCTTGCAAAGCCACTGCAATAACAGGACTCGAGTAGTGTTAAGTTTACACTAATCATCTGAGGCCAACGTTCTCCTCCCAACAAAAAGTCAAGAGGAGCTCTGATCTGGAAGTAATCAGGTTGAAGAAAGCTAATGCACAATGTAATATTGATTTTTCTTTATAATTCAAAATCCAGAGTAGTTATATGACAGCTGGAATCACATTAGGGTTGGAATCTATCAACAGAAAACCTGGGTTAGACGCCAAGGAGTTTTGTCTGTGGGCGTAAATCTGACCAAGTGAATTGTTGATTCAAAAAATTCTCAACTGCACTGTGAATCCCTGCAGAAGAGTGCACAGTAGATCTACATTTTAAAGACCAATTATTTGGATAGCTGATGTCAAATAATGGTTGCAGGCAGCCTTTCCAGGGTGTCTCTTCTATGCCTTTTCACTATAAATAGCTGTTCTATGATGCACTGCTGCTCTGTTTAATTCAGCTCTGAATGCATGCTAATATTGACAGGATTTGATTATGGCCCAGATTGGCTTACAGAACTGGTTACTCCCTCTTTTCTGGTGCTCTTTGGCAGCTAGCATTGAAAGAAACATCTGCAGTATTGGTCATTTACATAAATGTTAATCAAGTCTCACAGCTATGTCTGTTTGATCTGTTTGTTTTATCGACCTTAGCTGAGCAAATTAGTGGCTGTATACTAAGTAATGAATTCAGATTTAAAATTTTCATATTTTTTTCTTCCTCTTCACTTTTCCTTTAAAATTGTTGAAAATAAAAAAGATGCTTCAATTGTGTATCTTTGCATTTATTTATTTAATTTGTAACAGAGGGTTATGATAAGATGTTTCTTGCTGACTGTATGGAAATCTGAAGTATTCGAGTTGTTAAATTCTAAAAAGAATGTTCACCTTCTGCTATTTATAAAAATCAATATCTGATTAATAATTCAAATGCAACTGCTACATTATTCTTTTTATTTCCTTGTTTTCCTTTTTTGGTAAATTTTACCTCAACCCAGGCTTCTATTTTCCTAAATGTAAAATATAAATTTTAAATATAAAATATTTAAAATATACTTTGAAGGTGAGTTGATTTGCTTTTGTTGTTCTACATACTTTAAACCAAACTTGTGCATTC
>JANHFQ010003089.1:384469-399169 GCA_032468035.1 Aparallactus werneri
GCCTTATATGGAGTTGTATAATGTAATGCCTTATATGGAACTGTATGATGTGATGGAAGGAGTAAATAAAAGGGCGCCTAGGAGTTCGCTCTGGGCTTTTTCACCTCGGGACATCCCTGTGTCCTATTTTCATGGAACCCACCCCCTCAATTGTTTTCCTTTGGTTGCCTTGATTGAACTTTAGCAAGGTTCTGTCTAAAACTCTGTCTTGGCTTTGATTTGTTCTGTAAGTCTGCTGATGACCAAATGCAAATTTGTCATTTGGACTGTTCTCTCGGTAAAAGAAAATAAAACAAGTAAAAAGTCTACATTCTCATTATGGAGAGCAAATGTGACTTTGGTTTCAAACAAGTCGCCTGAGGAGGTGTATTTCCCTCAGGAGGAGTCACCACAATGTTTCCACATGTACGGTATGTGTGAATGTCAGGATGTTTATTCAGAGACAGCACCCACTGAGTTCAGATTGCAATTGACAGCCATCTGGACATCACTGAAAAAACCCACAGAGTTTTGTTGTCTGTCTTGATTTGGTCAAAGCGTAGTGCAAATGTTAAACACCTGTTGGTTCATTTACATTACAAAACCTGCTGTTCCGGAAAGTTGCAGGAATAGCATCAAGGTCATTGAGGAAGGAAAATAGTTTTGTTGTTTTGCATAGTCTGTAGTATTTATGCAATATCCACACAATAATAGCTTTGAACATTAACAAGAACAATATTGATTTCAAGAGAGATTTCACAGTACGTATTTTGTCAAGGTTTTCAAAAAAATGTCAATAATCAACACCAGTGTATTTCAAATATTTGCCAAGAAATATATATTTTTATTTGTTGCTTTCAACCTCATTGTAGAATATCAGCCTCTTAAACACAGAAAGAAGACAGAGCAGCAAAATCCAGGAGAAAGAGGTTACCACTTAGAAAAGAGCTATGCTGTCTAGGATTAACTTTTTTGCATTAATTTATTTAAGTGATTTATATGGCCATCCATGTCACAACATTGACTGTTCCACACTTCCTAGCAGGGATTGGCGGAAAAGGATGATGAGTTGCAGCATAGGAGGTGGAGGGAGGAGAGGAAGAAGAGGAGGAGGAGGAGGAGACCACTTGCTTATTAGGATGATGTAGTTAAAAGCTCAGTCAGAAATTCGTTGAAAATTGTTATTTTCAGACAAGTCTGTAAAACACCCTAAAATAGTTTTCATGTAGCTCAGCCTGACTCCCAAAACTTCCAACCCTTAATTGGGCTTTAAAAGAAATTCAGTACTGTATGGGACCATTATGTCTGGCTTCAGGGTTATGATCCACCTAGACCGGATGTATCATACACTGGCCACGCCCACGCCCCGTTTAGCAAAGGGGAAAAAGTCCCGATACGTCATGTGACGCCACCATGACGACATGAGTTTGACACCCCTGATCTAGATGGTTGTTTTTGTAATTATCAACAACTAATTGTGACTCAGCAACAGTAGGTTGGAATTTGTTTTTGACAAAATAAAATATTTCTCCTTTCAGTGCAGCACAGTTACTGTATGTGTATGGTTGATTCAGAGTTCCTAAGGGAGTTATATAATATGTGAATAACAGATCAGAAGTGTTGGGATCCTTAAACATGTTTATAGAAGAAAATTCTAAGTGCTAAAACTTATGGAATGGGCAACTTGCTGCTTTTCCTGCTTTCATCTCCATTTCGCAAATGGTTCTTCTCTAAAGCCTCCACCCTCCACTGGAGTTAGAAATGCTAGGGCAAATAGGCACATGTGGCTTTTAAGTATCTTGGACTACAATTCTTTGCCACTATGTTAAATACATAAGGAATATGAATACTATAATCCAGCACATCTGCCAGAAATAGGAATAGCAGGTAAAGAGTAAATTTGGAATGCTAGAGCGGAGGTGGGCAACTATGCTCCCTTTACAATCTGTGGACTTCAATTCCCAGAATTCCAGAGCCAACATGACTAGCTCATAGTCATAAAGGGGCCGTAGTTGTCCATCCCTTCTCTAGAGAGATCCTTGGGGATGAGGTAGAGCAGAGAAATGGTTTGTGGGGAAAGAGTTAAGCTTCCTGCCTCTTTAAGTGTTCCCAAACTTCTCCCTCAAAGCCAAACTTTTTATTTTTGGAAAAGCAGTACGAGTGTTTTGCTACCACAGTTGCATGAAAGCAATAAAGAAGCCATCCTCTTCTAGAGATGTTCCTCAAGCAGTGTTGACTGGATCAAAAGAAAAGGTAGGAAGCTTAGAGCAGGGGCCTTGGATAGAAGGAAGAAGCCAGGAGGTTTTTAATTGCCCAAGATCATTGCTTTGGCATTGCCATAAGCATGATCTGGTCTGTCCAGATTGATGGTCAAATGAACCAGTGGGTTGCTGGTGGTGATAATGGCAAAAAGGAAGGAGAAAGGCCAACACTTGAAAGTCTAGCTGCTCCAAAGTCCAATGAGTGAAGGGAACAGGACTTTGGCCTTGGTGTCCTAACCAATTTTGGTTGAATCAGGTTGGCATAGTATTATTTTAATACAATGTGTCTTACTTTTCCATTTCTTTAATATTCAGCAAAAGGAACAATTACCATGACAACATTTTTTTTTCCTGGCACCTATATAGGAGAACATGCAATTGAACAAGCTTCCCACACAATGTCACAGATTTGCACATTTTAAGCATCTGCATTTAAACGTGTAAAAGAGAATATTGTAGTTCAAAGAATTTACCGTACACGTTCTCATATGAGTCCTCCGGGATTGGGCGGCATATAAAATAAATAAATAAATAAATAAATATTACTAAGTTATCAAACCCATAAATACATCTTCCCTTCTTCTTCCATGGTTCATCTCCACCCTGCTGAAATTTTGACAGTGATTTGTGCCACCCCCATATCTCCAACTACAAATTCGTGACAGAAATCCCATACTATGCCAAATACATCCAGGGAGATTCCCATCTTGTACTATTCTAAATGCATAAATATTTAAAATGAAATTGAACATTTTAAGTAAAATTGCTTAGGGCAATATACTTTTCACCATTTGCATTACGCTATTGCTGACACTTAGAAGGAAAATGTGGAGGTGCACATGAAATGCAATTATAATTTGTATCCATATTACAAGCTGCTGAAACAATCCATGCATGGTCTTTCTGTTTTTATCCATGTTCTGTTGCATAGGGTTATTTTAGAAACAACTAACTAGAAGAAATAAAAATGCAGCTGTTGATATTTGGTAGCATTGATGCAGACATTAAATTTAGGTTTCTCAGGTTTTTCACCAGCAAAAAGATGGTGAGCCAAAATAATTACTGGTATCTGAACACAAGGATTTCTTTTTAATGCAAGATTTACTTGGAATGATAAATCATGTATGCTTGTATTGGGGAACTGGGAACTCAAGACTTTACTAGGACATATTTGTAGCTTGTTGGGGTTTATTAGCTTTATTTCTGAATGTTATTAAATATTAATTAGGGTTTTTTCCCCATTGATTGCTGCTTTAATGATACTTTTCGTCACAAATATTTCATATACCTTTGCTCCCAATAAGGTTTTAGATATGCTAATTGTATTTGGACTTTTTTGGGGGGAGTATTAAATTACCTTTCCCTAAATTACTAGCATGATGGAGTTTACGTGGAAAGAGGGTTCTACAACAATTTTTTGGGGAAACATATCTATACTCGTTAGAATCTGTAGGAAGAATCTTTGAAAAAGCAATTGACAAGCTTGATCAGAATCCAGATATCATAGAATCAGGTGCTATTTGCTTTACATTTTCCAAACTGCTTAGTTTGCTTTCCATCATCTAACTTAAAACAACTTTTATTCAGTTTAAAACCTTGAATGGCAGAAATATACCGGACTTGTGTGTATTTCTGCCTTTTGCTTTTGATTGAGTGTCTGATGCTGACCAGAGATACATGATTTGGTTACACAGATAATTTACTTTCTCCTGTAAAACTGATAAAATTATACATTATATTCTAGCAAAAACAACAGCTAATTTGCTGTTCCAGAGAGAGCTGGGTGTTGTTCCTGCTGGTCTGCTGCATGGTGTTGCAAAGCCTTGATGGGTCTTAGACCAAAAGGGCAGCTGAGGCTTTGGATTGCTCCTATGCATCTTGTCACTCCCATGGATAGATGTAACAGGAGGAGACATCTAGGGTGCTCACAAAGGACAAACTCAGACAAACATGGCTGAATAGCGGTTAGAGATGCTATTATGGCCTACCTTGGGGGAGTACTTCTCCATCCTTATTACATCTTCAGATTGCCACATCACAACTTAACTCTAAGGTATGAGCCATCTTGGGTTAAGGAACCCTGAGGAAACTTCTGTAGGGGCGTATGGAGGAATTTGCTCAAAATTGCAAAGATTCGCTTGCAGTTGGATGCTTGCCTTATTACAGATTCAGAGATGCCTAGAGCAATAGCACTATCACTTAGACTTACATACTGCTTCACAGTGCTTTACAGCTGTCTCTAAGTGGTTTACAGAATCAGCATATTACCCCCAGCAATCTGGCTACTCAGTTTACCGACCTCAGAAGGATGGAAAGCTGAGTCAACCTTGAGCCAGTCCAAATTGAGCTCCTGGCGGTGAGCAATGAGTTAACCTGCAATACTGCATTCTAACCACTGTTCCTTCCCGGCTCTTAGAGGGATTCTTCTCCAGTTATCTCAGGAACCTGTTGGACCTGGGGAAGAGGTCAGGATCTTTAGGACTGCGAGCTGAGTCACAAGCTCCTTAGATCCATGCCCCTCTTGGTTTGTGAAAGTGGCCCATAAAGTGTCATATAACCGGGACCTAGCAGTGATGAATTCTTTGAGTAAGGGAGTTATTCCTTTATCTCCTAAAGATATAGTGGTTCAGATTCTCCTCAAAAAGTCTTTACTAGATCCCACAATACTGGGCAATTTTTGCCTAGGATCCCACACCCCCTTGTGCAGCAATTTCAGAAGATGCTGATGAAGCAGATTATTTGGATCTTTTTCAGTCAGGTTTCAGAACCGGGATATAAATGGTATTGGTCAAACTTTTGTGTGATATCTGGCATGATCAGAATGGTGGTAGTGCATCCATCCTTTCCTTACTTCACCCCTCGGCAGCCTTCATCAAACACAGGATCCTTCTTGATTGGGACTGGGTGGCATGTTGTGCTGGTTCATTTCCTTTTTTCTGGGGTCAATTCCAGTTGGTGGTGATTGGGGAGGAGGGATTCTACTCCTAGTACCTACCCTGTGTAACTCTGCAGAAGACAGTGCTCTCTATTATTCAACATCTACATAAGCTTATTGGGTGAGCTCATCCATTGCTATAGAGCAGGACTATTCAAGGCTGAATCCGGCCCATGGAGTGCTTAGATCTGGCCTGTCAGGCCGCCCTGGAAATAGTGAAGGACTGGCCCATGGTGCCTCTGCCAGTGAAGACGGAGCTCGGGAGGGCCATAAGCGGCCCTCTGGAACTCCGTTTTTGCTGGCTGAGTGCTTGGGCTACCACAGGTGCCCTGACATGAGTGAAGTCGAGCTGGCGACACCCCCCAAGGCCAAACACAACCGTGATGCGGCCCTCAACGGAATTGAGTTTGACACCCCTGCCATAGAGTGAGGTGTCATCAGTATGCTGAGGGCATTCCTTTGGTCATTGGGGGAAGTTGGAGAGAAAGAATTGCTGCAATGAAGAAGTTATTTCTACTCAGTGCTTCAGTGTTCTTTTACCTGCTTTGTAAGAGGGAGTTCCCTAGATGTTTATCTAATATTAGAATTTAATGGACTCAGTCCAAAAATGTGTGATAAAGATCTATGTAGCACTAGATTCTTCAAAGATTAGAGCATTAGGGAAGTAAAAAAGGATTTCTGAAGAAATAATCAGGAACTCTTGTTAACATTTGAAATGTATTAATTTTCTAATCTTTTTGTTGCTATCTACTTTTTAAAAAATGCTTTTACATTCAGTAATAGAGAAGAAAACATAAAAAACTGTAAAGAAAAGAGAATACAGCCCCTGGTTTTAAAGACTGATAAATTATGTGGGAATCCAAGTAATCAGTTCCAAGAACCTTTATGGGTACTATTACATAAACATCTGGTATGATGGCAAGGTCTTGGTTCTTGTTTTAGTTAAAATTCAGTGACACTGACGCTGAATTGTAAAATGAAAATGCAGAAATTATCAACATATGAAAAAGTTCAATTTAGAAAGCACAAAGTATAGCAAATATTATTTTATTATGATGGAAGGTCAGTTGACACCCTCAACATAAAATCTTTGACTTGTATTCATTCTCTGCAATGGAAAGATAGGGCAATATATTATCCATGTGGTAAAGGTTTAACATTTTAATAAACTGTGTTTTAAAAATGTGCAATGACATGATTTCTACTTAAAGTGGTATCTAAACAGAATAAAAAAAATCAGTCACATTGAACTGAAGTTCACAAACAAGGTACATTTGTATGTTTCTGTATTAACCATTTCAATCTTGGCCAATTATTCACCGACTAAACATGACAAGTACAAAGGTTAGTCTTAGCTTGGGAAAGCTCAGCAGAAGAATATATTTTTGATCCAGATTTTGTTCCTGCTGCTTTTTTCTGGAGAAGAAAGCTTCTGTTCATGGAAAGTGGTACTAAACCTAAACCTGTATTACTTTAGCATGTTTGACAGATCAAATTATCGTAATTTTTTATATATCGTAAATCTTTAGAATAAGACCCTACAATTATAGACTTCTATCTGGATTGATTTTTGAGAGATTCTGTAAGAAAGCATGAGCCAGTAAAACATCATTGTTTTGCTACCAATGTCCAATACTTTCCCCCTTAAAATAAAAAATAAGCTATTCTGAACCAGTTTTTAAAATCAGAAAAAGGTTGTTTATAAATAAAAATAGATCTATTGAAAATTATATCTAGTTCATTCGTAATTCTTTACGTTTTACCAGCTTTTTTGTAATCTTAATACTTAAAATGTTTTCAAGTGATTTGCTATTAAATTTACTGAGATTATAGCTGTAATCCTCCTTTTGTTGAAGAGGGGGACACTGGTGGCCACCCCTCCCCCTTATCAGATGGTGGTTCATGTAAATGGCTATTTGTACATCCTTTAATCAACTGTGGCACACTAAGGACCTCTTCTCACATTATCCTTATCAGAAAAATAAACATGAGACTTCAGGCCAGTAATAAGAATTCACACTGTAGTTTGTAGGCATCAATCACTTCCTTGGAAACAAGAAGTAGGAAGTGATAGCTTCAAAGGAAGGAGCGATGTTGCTACAAGAACTCAGAGGATACACTTAATGAATAAAACAATGAGAATGAGAAATACAGACTTAAAGTCCCAGCAGCAAAAAAAATGAATTATGTAAGCCTTGCCATATGAACATGTTTAAGTACTATTAACAAAACTGCAGGCATTTATTTTTAATCAAGCTGAATTTACATTGTTGACAATAAAACCTTAATTTACACTGTACCAATGAAGTGTTTAAATACCTTGAATTTACAGCATCTGTAAATATTTCCTAATAAACAATATGTGATTCAACGTACTTCTTTTAGCCGTTGTTGCAAATAGTAATTATATACTATGGTATATAATATTTGGTTACTCTTCGTTTTAAAGCTTTTCCATTAACTTACCAACCTTCATTTTGGTACACAAGTTGCTCTTTCCAAAAAGAGCATCTTGTTAAAACATGCATTTCAAAGTTGCCCTCTCTGGCTATTTCCTATTATTTCAGGATATGTTTTAATACTTTGTTAGTTCTTTTCTAGTTCACCTTGGATTTTGTTTAGATCTATTGTTGCTAAATATTTTTCAAGCCCAAAAGGCCTAGGACAATCATACCAATGATTTACTGCAGGGCGTTAAAAGCTTGCCTCTGCCAGGGGGCATGGGGCTGATGATCCCTAGACTAGACTATCCAAGTGGAATGATAAGGAGTTAAGAATTGTGTTTTTATTGGATCTTAATTTATTGTTTTATACTCTCTACATTGTTTTTATGTTTTATATTGTAAGCCGCCCAGAGTCCTCTGGGAGTTGGGTGGCCTAGAAGTCTAATCAATCAATCAATCAATCAATCAATCAATCAATCAATCTTTTCAGGGGATGCCCTTAGATCAGGGGTATCAAGGCTCAGGGGGTGGATCTGGCCCGCAGGGTGCTTAGATCTGGCCCACAGGGCCGCCCTGGAAACAGTGAAGAACTGGCCCATGGTGCCTCTGCCAGCAAAAACTCGCGAAGGTTGCACGCGGCCCTTCCAAGCTCCATTTTTGCTGGCAGAGGGTTCCAGGAGGCTGTCCCACCTGAAAATGGAGCTCACAAGGACCGCACGTCCCCCCCCCGAGCTCTGTTTTTGCTAGCAGAGGGTTGCAGGATGCCGTTGCCGTCAAAAATGGAGCTTGGGAGCTCGTTTTTGCTGGCAGAGCACTTGGGCCACCAGTCACCCCTGACACGAGTGATGTCAGGCTGGCCATGCCCACCATGACCACTCCCAACCCGGCCCCCCAAGGTCAAATATAACCCTGATGTGGCCCTCAATGAAATTGAGTTTGACACCCATGTCTTAGATGAAAAATCATTATACTGTAATAGGAAATTCTGTTGGCAAATATGATTGTTTATTAGAGTTACCACCACTTTACTCACTATTGCCACCCCAAATTGTAATGGTCTCATCAGAATTTTCCACGAAATTTCCTGGGCAAGTGAAACATATATACAGGTAGTTCATGACTTATGACCACAATCGAGCCCAAAATATCTATTGCTAAGTAACAGTTATTAAGTGAATTGTGCACCATTTATGACCTTTCTTGCACAGTTGTTAAGTGAATCATTGCAGTTGATAAGTTAGTAACAAGGTTGTAAAGTGAATCTGGCCTTCCCATTGACTTTGCTTGTCAGAAGGTCACAAAAGGGGATTGCATGACTTTGGGACACTGCAACCATCCTAAATATGAGTCAGTTGCAAGTGTCTGAATTTTGATCGTGTGACCAGGATGCCGCAATAGTCGTAAGTATGAAAAATGCTCATAAGTCACTTTTTTCAGTGCTGTTGAAACTTTGAACACCACTATGTGAATTGTTCTTAAGTCGAGGACTTCCTGTACTTTCAAATGTTACATTCAAACATTATATATACACACAAGTGCTGCTTATGTGTCAGAAGCTGCCTGTTTTACAACTGTGAAGTTATTGATACTAATTTGAATCATGCAGTTAAAGCAATCCATTTTAAAAACAATACTTCTGGCACGATGGGAACATATCTACTGACTCTCTAGTGTACAGCACTATAAACGTTGCCCGTTTTTCTCCTGCGATCTTATAGCAGGCCTCCCAAAATTTTGTACTGTACTGTTCACTTCTCACACTGCATGCTCATTGCTCCCTCTGTCATTCTGAATCATTTGGGCCTCAGAACCAATCCTAATTCAGTTGTTCCTATTAGACGCATCTTCATTCCATTTTTCTTTGTGTAATATGGATTATAAACCAAGTTATAAATATCTATTATATAGCAGTGTCCCATGAGTTATTTTTCATTTAGGGAAAGTTTTAATGAAAAAAAGCCTCATGAGAATAAACTTCGTCATTTCTTGATATGGTGGGAGCTCATCAAGATACCTGAATAGAGAAAAGCATTTGGCCATTAGGTAATGGTGGAAAGGAATATGTTATTTATTAATATGAAAGAAATTATATGCATATGTTTCAATTACAAATGTTTTTTTCAGATGATATAATGATTGGTATCATGAATTAAACCAACTTTTTGTCTTGAAGAAGTTATATTATTCTTCAATGAATTATTTAAAAAGAGGTTCTAAAAAATGAAGGATGTTCCCTTTTTGTTTTATATCTCTCAGGGGGATCTTTCATTGACCTTTCTTTCTTCATAAATATTTCACAGACAACCCCCAAACCTGAATGCCCTATACACTCCATTGTATCCAGATGTACTGGCAGAAACTCAGTACTCTTTGATTCGTAATCAAAAGTCCTGAACTTGTTCAAAGGGGCTTATCCATCCTTTCACAGATGCAACTTTATGTTTTAACCCAAATGATTCAAGTTTGACTTTACTAATGTTTCCAAGTCTAAGACAAAATAGGTCTTTCTTAATTCTTAATGCAGTGGCTGGAAAGACACAGACACACACAGATACACGCAGACACACACACACTCTGTGTATAAATAATGTTATATTCAACAGATGAGGTATACCTGTTCCCCAATTCCTCCAATGTTGTAGTTAAGGTATCAAGAAGATTACAAAATCAACATCCCATTTTAAAAAACAAAGCATTTTGAATGAACTGTTAATATAAATGGCCTCTTTGAAATTTCTTTTGATGTTATAAGATGCCGTTCATATAGCAGCAAGTCTTCTATTTTCTTCTTTTATCCTGTTTTCAGTCTGATTTAGGTTTTTCCTTTCCTTCTTCTATACCTGATCACAAAAAACACAAAAAACCACCAGCTTTTGAAATGCTCATGTAAACTAGAAAGTGAATATTTTTATTTTTATTCTGCATAAAATATTTTTAATTTACTGGTCTTCCCAATAGATGAGAAGAGCTGGGTTAGTCTATGGTAAACAAAAATCAGGAGGAGTTTGGTAGTTCATTTAGAGTAACATATTTCATTAAAAGGCATAAATTTTTTACAGCTCACTTTATCAAATCAAGTTGTTGATCTGAAAAAGTGTCTCTGACTTTTGAATGTTAACAAAATAGAAAGGTTCCAACCAAATTAAAAAATCAACTATTTTTATTGATAAATTTCAATAAAAATATTTCTTTCATATTACCTGCATCCCTTGGAAATGCAGGAAAATATTAACCAGGTACAATGGTAAGACTTAGAATGATTCACTTGTGAACAAATTACAAGTTAAATTTTGAACAAGCTACATTTTATTCAGATTTTAAAAATTAACAATGTATTTTTCTAAAAAGTAAAAAAAGTAATGTTTTTATATCTTATAAAAAGATTTCTTTATATCTTATTATATACAATTAACAAAATGATAAATACATTTTCTGCTATTTTTAAAAATTAGAATACTACAACATACTTTTATCTGCAAGTAAACATTCAGCAAACAGCTGATATAGTTTAATCCTTGATCTGAATAGTCCACCATTTCAGGGCTTCTTGCTAACTCTAAAAATGTTTTTTCAGGAGGCTTTCTCTGAAATAAATATGTATAGAAATGCAGCTACAGTATGAAGCCTAATTCATTTTAATACTGCTATTTGTTCTTTTTTACTTTTTAATATAATTTTATTGTGTTGAAAAATCCCAATAATTATAAAAATGATCACCTTAGAGCAGTGATGCTGGACCTTTCCTGAATTGAGTGCCAAAAGTGCACACATGGGGCTGCGCATGCCTGGCTATGTGACCCTGCACCCCTGTGTGCACATACATAAGCCCCTGCACATGTGATGCACAACATGCTCACGTGACCCCCCATGTATGCGTGCACAATGCACGATGTGCTCATGAGGCCCATCCATGCATGCACACGCAACATGCTCACCCACCCACCCATCCGTGCACAACTCCTTCCGTGCTGCTCCACCCCCTGTACATGCGCACATGACCCCCAGAGCCAAAACACAGCTGATCGTGTGTGCGCGCCAATCAGCTGTGCTTCAGCACAAGGGACCGGTATTGCGCATGGACGGATGGGAGGGCCCACTTGCAAACCTCACGAGTGCTGGGAAGGATGGCTCTACGTGCCGTCTCCAGCACGCGTGTCATAGTTTTGACACCGCTGTCTTAGAGGCTGCCACTGTTATACCATAGTATGCAAGAAAATGTGACCCTTTCTTTTCCCTTTTAATTGCTAGGTGTGGAGAACTGGCTACCTTAAAATTCTAAGAAACTATGGGCACTTTTCAAAGATGTTCCTATTTTGGTTTTGAATATAGCAGGCGTGCAAGGGAATCTGATAGTAATGAAATACATAATTAAGGAAACAATTGAGGTTGGTTAAAACCAAAAGTTTAAATACAGTAAGCTGTGTATTGCTGACAAACTCAAAACAATCAAAGTGCAGTCAAAGGCTTAAAAAAACAAACAATGGCATGGTTCTAGGAAGGCATCTTGGCTTTGGACACTATAGTGGTGCCAATTTCTGGTCTTCTGTTTGCTGCTGGAGGAACATTTTCCACTCAGTTGTTTAAATATCCACAATGTTATTTGCCTTTTATAAAAAGGTCATCTAAGCTTTGTTGAAAAATATTTCATTGCTGATGAATCCAATGTTCAAAATCCTAGCATCCAGGCTTGTGAATCAAATCTGGCCTGGAGAATAGGGCTGGGTTTTTTTGCTCATGTTAGTGGTTTAGAAACCACTAAATTTTAGAAACCACTGATTTTAGAAAAATCAACTGCAATTTATTTATTCTGTTCAAGAGTTAAACATAACTCTTGAAAAAGAAAAAAAATGTTCAGATTAAGAATTTCCATTTGTGGAATTCTTATTTTTGTCATCTCATTTCCTACATCTGGCATGTACACACTGCATTATTTTAAGATATGTCAGGAACTTGCAAACTATTTTTAAAACTATCTGACATGTATATTTCTGAACCTTCTTTCTGTGTGATCTGCAAGAAGATATTGATGAATATTTTCCAAATATTTTACATCATTCCCCAAAGTTAATACAAAGTTAATACACTTAAGCAGTCTCTTCACTGATGCAATGAGGGCACTGCTTAACTGAGTGTATTCATGTGCACATTCATGTCATTTTATTAGCAACAATAGAAAGGTTCTTTGCTCCTATCTTCCTCTTGCATACTTAGAAGAACTTTCCCTACTAGTTTATGGAAGCCTTCTATCAATCATGTTTACCTTCTTAATCCCAGCAACATTCTTCCACCTACTGAGAGACTTTGCTACTTTTATAATTACAATCAACCAAAATAAACCAATGTTTATATTTGCTTTTGTGATCTTCAGAACATACTTAACTGGCTTCATTCAACCTACTCCTATTCTATTTTATGGGCAGGGTAGGGTGAGTATGACTTTGTTATATTATATAAATCCAGGGGATCTGGTTGACTATTGATCAAATCCAGTAAAAAGGTTAATTCAGTAATTAGATTTAGTGTTTCTATAAGCACAGTCAGTATCAGGTAAGAAATCAACAAAAAGGGGGAAAGGGATAGGAAAGAAGCAAAAAAGTCTAATCAGGCATATGCTTTTAGCTACGAGCTAGAATTAATTGCCTCATTTGCTGTCCAATCCTATTTGTAATAATAATACGTGAAATAATTATTATATTTACATTTAAAGAAATAATGGAGTTACTCTGTAAAAATATTTCAACAGTAATAGTAAAAGTATAATATATAATAAAAGTAACTAAAGAATGATGTTGTATTCAAAAAAGTTTCTCAATCTGATACTCACATTTTTGTGTATCCCATATGCAGTTGTTTAGTATTTCACCCAGCAAGTAAAAGAAGTTTATTACTACAGTTACAGTGGCAAAGAAGACAATTTTAGCAGTTGAACCAAGGTAATCCAGGAGAGGATATACCCAAACCCCAGTCACATGATATATCCAACAAACCCTAAGAAAAAACACATACAGAAAATACTATTAATAATGAAGTATTCAGTTTAAAACACAATAAATAATTCACCTGTTTTCCTAAGGGCTCAATCCAATGCATGAGTGCTCAGAAACAAGTCATACAATGGGGTTTATTCTCAATTAAATTAGTACAGAATTGCAGCTTTCATAGACCCTATCCTGAGTAGAAGACATCAGTTCTCTTCCTTCACAGAAGGATCCCTCCATCAGAGCAGAAACCTACAGACCTAACCCACTCTATGCATCAACAGTAATAATATTTGAATTCCAATCAATATATTTAACATTACTTATAATCAAAGGCAACAAAAATGAGATATCTGTAGAAAGCAAGGAAGATAATCTCAACAGAGATAGGTCTAATTCATTATAAAACAGCAAAGAGAAAAACGTAAGTTAAGTACACAACAAATATATATGGCCCAGACACCTCCCTAATAACTCTGGAGTATAAGAAGGGGAAGAGAAACAGCATAATTAGATTCAAAAATTCTGTTTATAGCCACTCTCAATAAAAGTACTTTTAGCCTTCCCATGGAGTTGATTCTTGATAGTCTGGTGGGGCTGACAGCATATTCAAAGTTGTTGTCTATATCAGGCATATGCAACACTGATATATTGAGATTTGAAGCCCAAAATGTGTGCGTGTGTATTTGTGTAACACCTGTCTGCAATTCCACAAAGCAGCTGCATTTTTTTTTCTCAGCACTGAGCTCTGAGAAAAGCTATCTGATTTCAGAGATTGCAAGTATTATGTGTGACTTCCCTCAGGCTCTAAAATCCATTTTTGCCTTTGAAGCCAAACAGCACTGCACAGATTGGTGGTCTCTGTCTTTTTCTATCCATGCATCCATGCATCCATGCTTCATTCAACAGGAAGGACTGAAAATATTTATGTAAGCTCATTAGAATTTCAATAAATAACCTTTACTTCTTTTAATGAAAAAAAAAGTTAGGAGACCATAATGAAAGAATTCAAGCAACTAAAATTAAAACAAGATAGATAGATAGATAGATAGATAGATAGATAGATAGATAGATAGATAGATAGATAGATAGATAGATAGATA
>JANHFQ010003092.1:36248-50358 GCA_032468035.1 Aparallactus werneri
AGATAGATAGATAGATAGATAGATAGATAGATAGATAGATAGATAGATAGATAGATAGATAGATAGAGATATAGATACATATATAGATAGACGATGATAGATAGACGAATAGATTGATAGATGGATAGATAGACAGATAGACAGACTAGACAGATGATAGACAGACAGAGTACCCTAAAGTCTGAATAATCATAGGGGGTTTTTCCCTTCCTTGTTTCATCTGTCCACACTATTAACTCGTCACCACCTCAACAATACAGCTTCATAGCTTCTGCATGCTATATATATAGCCTCAGGGAGGCTTACAGCATTTCATCCGACAACAAATAATTCAATTAAAACAAGATTTTTTTTTTTTAAGTTGCTATCTTGAAAGACCAGGAGAAACATATGCTAGTAGTAACAGAAATTTCCAAAAATCAGATTCCACTCACAGTCAGCATCTGCACAGACAATGCAAGGATTCTTCCCGCCCAGCTCCAGAGTCACCCTCTTCAGATTGCTTTTCGAAGCAGCTTCTTTGATTAGCTTTCCAACCTGTGGCAAAAAAGATGGAGAAATGTGAGATTCCTAGCCTCTGCCCCACAACAAGAAAACCTTGTTCCGAATATTTTGTTCAGTCAGAGAAAGAGCTAACTAGGAATTAGTTAAGATTGTTTTCCAAGAACAATTGAAATCCCCCAAATATTGGTATTTACATTATGCCTGACAAAAGCTATGTTCATTTTCTAATATTAGGCAGAATTGACCTGAAAATTATTCAGAGTTTTTGAACTTCTTGAAAAGAAGGATTTGGGAATGGGGGAGGGGACACATGCTAAATGTCTTCTAGTACTTGAGGGGCTGTCATGGAGAAGAGGAGATTGACTTATTTTCCAAAGGGGCAGGACAAGAAGTAATGAGTGACAGATTGTTAAAGAGAGATCTGACAGTGAGAACAATTAATCAATGGAATAGCTTGCCTTCAGGAGTTGTGGGTGTTCCATCACTGGAGGCTTTCAAGAAGAGACTGGGCAACCATTTGACCAGGATGGTATTGTATTTCCTCTTTTAAAAATTTCTTTTATATAAAAGTTATTTATATTTATGACAAGAAAAAAAATAAATGAAGGAAGGAAAGGAAGAAAGGAAATGGAGAGAGGGAGGGAAGGAGGAAAATTTGCAAACATCCTTAACCACCCTAGGTCCAAACATGTCCATGTCAACTCAGGTATTTGTATTAGACAATTAACCCCATCCCTGGCTTCTAAGCCAGATCCTGGACATTTGCTTGCCATCTAATAATTGCCCTGAGAAACCCTCACAATCAACACTCCAGAAACGGAGGGGGTGGGAACCCTCTTTTACAATAATCACGGTTTTAGCCATTAGATGGTGCTGCTACATGCCAAGATTCCCGACCGAAAGGCATTCGTGAGACTTTTGTTGCTGACAAGCAATTTCTCATAATTACAGGCAGGCATCTCAAGCGTGCAAGTCTGACCATAACAGATGGGAACTGACAGGAGGCTGGCAAGGACGTTAAATCCTAAACTCCAAATCCACACTTCTCAGAGCTTAGGTTAACTTGAATAAAACCACACATCAGCTTATCTACAGGTGAATTCAGTTAAGCAGAGATTTGATGAGTGAATAATCTCTTCCTGTATCCAATGCCAAACATTTTGGAGAGATGAAAGAGTGAAAGAATGGACCAAATGGGCTCTTCTGATGCAAAAAAAAGCCATAAGCTAGAGTTTCTGGCGATGTACAGCAGACCCATGTGGGTTTCTGATTTCCTATTCTTTAACAGCAACAGACTTGATTTATTTCTCACCTTCGTCATTTCTTTATAATAGTTAAACATAAAAAGGTGAGGATTCTGTATTGCAACCATCTGTAACCAACTATTTAGAAATGCTTGCAAATATGTCTGGGAATTCACAAATTCACAGAGAGTTGGAAGGGACCTTGTAGGTCATCTAGTCCAACCCCCTGCCCAAGCAGGATAATTGCCTCTATCTAGGATCGAACTCAGAGCCTCTTGAGGCAAGAGCTCTACTTCTAGGCCATCTCTTTGAGACCTTGTGGAAAATGAAGTATTTTTAGATAAGGTTATAGATTAACCAAGTTGGAAGGGACCTTGTAGGTAGGTCACCTAGTCCAACCCCATGCCCAAGCAAGAGACCCTACATCATTTCTGACAGATGGTAGTCCAGTCTCTTCTTGAAAGCTTGCAGTGATGAAGCTCCCACAACTTGTGAAGGCAACTTCTGTTCCATTGGTTGATTGCTCTCACTGACAGAAAATCTCTCCTTATTTCCAGGTTGAATATCTCCTCATTCAGTTTCCATCCATTATTCCTTGTCTGGCCTTTAGGGGCTTTGGAAAATAGCTTGCCCCCCTCTCTGTGGCAGCCCCTCAAGTATTGGAAGACTGCTATCATGTCTCCCCTGGTCCTTCTCTTCACTAAGCTAGCCAGGCTCAGTTCCTGCAACTGTACATCGGATATTTTAGCCTCCAGTCCCCTCATCATCTTGGTTGCTCTTCTCTACACTCTTTCTAGAGTCTCAAGATCTTTTTTACAGTAATGGATCCAATCCAAGCAATGGGTTGTAGAGGAGTAAAAAAGACGTGAAACTATAAACGTCACCCACCTCTGTTGAGCCTGTGAAAGCTATTTTGTCAACCTTGGGATGCATGGAAAGAGCAGCTCCTGCTGTAGGTCCATATCCTGGCACAATGTTCAATACTCCTGGAGGGAATCCTGCCTGAAAAGGAATAACATGTTTTGAGATGCAATTGGCGGGGGGGGGGGACCCCAGCACTTCTCTAAAAGGAACTGTTAAGAAAGGGGCAGAAGCAAAGGGGATGTGGCAACAGACCTATTTGCTAAGCCTATTATAACATTTTTGAAATGCTATATTTGGTTATCTGGAACTCAAGATTGTTGCTGAACTCAGAAGGATTTGTTGGGTCCTTGTAGCTGTCTGAAATTGGTGGTTTTCTTGCAGACATGTCATTATCAAGTTAGGTAACATCAGCAGTGCTAGAAAGGAACAAAGTTTGCTCTTTTTTATTTACTAGTGGATTGACCTAATGGTGGGAGTGCTCTTAGTGGTTCCTTGATTACATTGTTGTTTAATGTTTGTTTGCATGTATTGATAGTTCCCTGATTGATATATTATTTACTTGTTAACTAGTATCTAGTAATCTTGGTGTTAATCTTTGCTCCTATGGGTGCTGACTGCTAGAGAGGAGGTGTTTTGGTCTTTTCTGTTTCTTTTGGGGCTTTTTGATTGTCTCTTTTGAATGGTATGTACTTGTTTATCTCTATATGCCTGTTGATGGCCAATTTGTCTGAGTGCCAGGCCTCAGTAGGATTTACTTTTCAGTAGGCATATGTTAGAAAAAATGAATGTCTGTGAATCTGTAAAGGTATGTGGGAATGATCTTGCCAGAGAGAGCTGCAAACTGAACAACCATAATGCAAAAAAGCTATCTTGGCCCACAGAAGAAAAAGGGGTGTGGGAAACATCTCAGAAGAGACTCTCCCTAATTTTCTAGAAAGTAAAAATTTTAAAAAGAAGGGCTTTCAAACTTGCAAGATTCTGCTAATGCAATCTTACAGTAAAAAGGTGGTGTTAGTAGTACTCATGGTTTTGCTTCTTGTCTGCACTACTTCAAAAGGCTGATATTCATTTTGCTAATCTCAAAACATTTCTCCTTTTCTTTAACCTTCCAGAAAACTAGGGAGGGTCCCTTCTCTAACCCCTAGCTCTAACTCCTTGATTTATTCATGGCACTCACCTCCTTGACTAAAGAGCCCAGATAGAGGGAGGTGAGGGGCGTCTGCTCAGCAGGTTTCACAACTAAGGTGTTACCACAACACAAAGCTGGGGCCATCTTCCAGATCAGCATCAGCAAAGGAAAATTCCACTAAAAGAAAGAAGAATATTTTATTTGGCCAAGACACAGAAGGAATTTGTCTCCTGTACAGAAACAAAAAACAGTGACCCAGAGATGGTAAGAAGGACATCCCTATCATTCTTTCAGTTTCCTTTTTGATATCTTCCTAAAGAGCTAGAAAAGTACAGTATGGTTACTCCCAGATACAACCAAACCTGTCAGTTAAATAACCACCATAAACTCCCTTTTTATGACCTTGCAATCCCTTAATTCGGGGTAGAGTCGGGACAACTGGATGGAGTTGAGCATTTACTGGCCGGATGCCCTTCTTGATGCCTACTTGGAGTTCACAACAGATATTTTTTTCTTTGTGCCTTAGGAGATAAACATCTGCCACTACCTTGGATTGAACTCTCAACCTTCCAAGTGGGAGGAGATTGACTTCACCTCTATATGCCATCATACCGCTCAGTTAAATAACCACCACAATCAATAGTATTTAGTACTTACAAGTTAAATATTCTATAGTTTAATATCCATGCTTCTTATGACATGCTTGTCTACGGTTAATAGAATGTAGAATTTATACATTTTCCTTTAAAGTATAGGGACACATCCTTTTTATCATGGTGCAATACTTTATCCCATCTCTAAGTGTCACTGTGGGGCTGTGTACACCGATTTTTAGCTATAACTGGAGGAGAAACAACTAGTGGCTGCTAAATTTCATCTCGTAGATTTTTTAAAAACAAGAAAGAGTTACTGTTGAAAGCTATGTCAAGAATAAGCAGACACAAAGGTGACTTCCTGGACATAGCCGTGCGGTTTTCTCAATAGCATTATACAAATTTCTGTAATTATCTTATTTATTTTATTTTTTAAAACTTGGTCTCCCCCTCAAGTACTAACCAGATCCAATCCGGCTTTCTTTTTTAAAACCAGTTAAAGTCAGTTACTGTATGTGCTGGCACTTGTACACAGGAAGAAAACTATGAGAAGCTAAAAAGGTCTAAAAATAAGATCAGTCCTGCATGTGTTGGCCAAGTCATTTTCAAATGGCAGTGATTGAATTGTGCTTTGCTTTAACACAGTAAATCCAGAAACATTTGTGTGGATTTGTGCACATTACTTGCAAGACCACATTTCCCCAGTAACCACTCCAATCATGCCTAGAGAAACAGTTGACTGCCCCTTTTCTAAGAGATAGAGAAACATAGCATCATTTTCTGATGATGGGACAAATTTGGGATTCCCTCCAACTGGAGATATGGCTGTCTCCAACATCATCTACCTCCTAGAAAATGTCGAAGACAGAGTTTGGGCCTCTAATGCTGTGTGTTGTCTCGGGGTTTTAATTGTCTTATGTTAATTGTCTTTTTGGTTTTTTTTGTTTAATTTGTTTAATTATGCTTAATTGTCTACTGTTATTCTATAAGCTTCTTTGGCAAGTCATCAAAAATCCCATGATTGCAGCATACTTTTAATTAATACATAAAATAAATATGTTGACCATACAAGAGAGCTGAAGATGAAGTTCAAGCTGACGATTTAAAACACACTCACAGAGGGTTTACCTTTTTTGTTGGGTGGGTGGATCACAAGGGAGTCACTCTTTGATAAAAGTTTACATTACAGATGATCCTCGACTTACAACAATTCTTTTAGTGACCACTAGCTGATGACCCAGCATTGCCCGGGTATAGTTGGGGTGACAATTAATAGCTGTTTGTGTGGAACTTTTCCTTTCCTTTCCTTTCTTTCCTTTCCTTTCTCCTTTCCTTCAGTTTCTTTCCCTTCCCTTGTGTTCCTCCTTTCCTTTTGCCTTCCCTTGTGTTCCTTTCCTTTTCTTTCCTTCACTTCCCTTCCTTTCCGTCATCCTCCTTTGCTTTTTTCCCCTGCCTCCTTCCCTTCCCTTCCCCTTTCCTTTCCGCTTTCCTTCCCTTGTCTTCCTGCTTTCCTTTCGTGTCCCCTTCCCTTCCTCCTTTAATTTCCTTTCCCCTTCCCTTCCATTAGTCCTTTCCTTCCTCCTTTCCTTCCTTTCTATCTTCCTGCTTTCTTTCCTTTCCCCTTGGGTTCCCTTTTCTCCGTGCTTTCCTTTTCCCTTCCCCTTCCTTTCCTCCTTTCATTTCCTTTCCCCTTCCCTTCTTCCTTTCATTTCCTTTTCTTTGTGCTTTCCTTTCCCCTTCCCTTCCTTTCCCCCTTTCATTTCCTTTCTCCTTTGCTTCCCTTACATTCCTCCTGTCTTTGGTCCTTCCCTTCCCTTCCCTTCCTTTCCATGCCCCTCCTTTCCTTTCATTTCCTTTCTTCGGACACGTGATCCCCGGTCACCTCCCTGCCGGTGGCCATCCCCACTTGGCTCCTGGTCTCCCTGGGCTAACTGATGGGGAGTGTGAGGTAGCTGGGGAGGCGGGGCAGGAAGATGGAGCAGCAGCAGTGGAAGGAAGAGGAAGACTTGGAGGGCCTCCAGAGAGGACACTGCTGGGGCAGCGGGTGCAGGAAAACAGAGCGGGCAGTGGGGGGGAGACATGGATGGCTGGCAGAGAGGATGCTGCTGAGGTGGCACGACAGTTGAGAAGCCGAAAAGCATTGTGGCGCATGCACAATGCATGGTGTATGCGCAGAGGTGTTTAGTGGTTGTTTGGATGGGGGTCTGCACATTGGCAGCTTTTTTCTGGGACACAGACCCTCCCCCAAACATAAATGATCCCCCAGTGCTCATCTCCAGAGGTCAAGGTAGGTATGTGGCAAGTTTGGAGGTGATTGGTGCGGGGGTATGGGAGCCTATGCGGCACATACAAACACACAAACACACCCACACTTCTGTTTTATATATAAAAGATTAGGATAGGATTAGATCTGTCAAACCACACAGAAAGACACATGTAAGCAAATGATTAAAAGGGAACTATTTTCCCTTCCTTACTATCACTGTCATTCTGTGGAATCCAGAATGATAAGGCAAATGACTTTACTGATACTTCCTTCCATTTGCTTACCTGTTGCCAAAGAAATATTTACTTTTTAATTTTCACTCATTTCAAATTTGCACTTCATACAATCAGACCAACTCAGACCAACTATGATTTGCAAGCAGATAAAACCAACCCCCCCCTAAAATTACAAAGGCTCCATGGCAAATCATCAATAAAACAGTAACTATAGGCATACAGATCAGTATACAGATCAGCAATTCTTACATTTTGAAGACCTTATAGAAAACTTACATTTTGACAACCTTCTGAAGTGATGCCAAGGCTACAGGACCTCTCCAGGAAGGGTGTTCTGCAAGGTTGGGGCTATCATAAATAAACACTTTCACATCACAAATGGGGGAACTATTAATATCCCCATTTGGGAAACTTCCATATGGAGGAGGCAGACTTGAAGATACCTAGGATCCAAGCTACATAAGACTTCACGTGTTCGAACCAATGCTTTAAATAGTACACAGGCTGCTGCATTTTGTACCAACTGTTTGTCTATGGAGATTCTCAATCATCCAAGTCATGGTTGTCCAAAGATGCTTTCTCCAAGAAGCAACTGGACTTTCTTACTTTTTTTTTTTGAAACATTTTGCTTCTTATCCAAGAAGATCCAATCCAAGAGAATTGAAGAAGCTTCTTGGATGAGAAACAGAACGTTTTTAAGAAAAAAAAACCCAAGGAAGTCCAGTTGCCTTTTGGAAAAAGTACCTTTGCGGTGTACCAACTGTAGTTTAACTTAATATTTGGAAAAGGCATCCCATATAAAAATATGCTGCAGGAGTTAAGTATAATAACGATGAGAACATAAATTAAAGTACTGTCATCGGGGTCTCCCACTTCAGATAGGGCACCAGGAAAACATGAGGGAAGGCTACCTTGAACTTGAACGTAAATGTTAAATCCAGCAGGACTCATGAATATAAGAAGAGTTAGACTCACTTCATTGAGACAATAACACCCAATCACTTATAACAGTCAGATAGTTTCTGCCTGATAGCCAGATAGTTTCTGGACAGACAACAATTTTATCTTAGTAGGATTCAACTTTCAGCCTTTTACAACCTTCAGACACCAGGTCTACCTTACCACAGCATCTCCAGATTGTTCAGTGTGCTGATATACAATTAGACATCAACACCTCCAAATGACACATAGCTTCTCCCAACTGTTTCCTCTATATGTTAAAGAGTAAGGATGAAGGGGCCAAAGCATTCAGAATTCCACATGGGAGTGTTCCCTACACCAACCTCTCTTCTCTGTCCCCACCTTCCAAGCCCTGCAACCTGCTTAGGAAAGAGTAGAACCATTGCAGAGCCTCTACAATAAAGCAGGCTATCCAAAACGATACCATGATAAAGAAAAAACATTGTCAAAAGTATTAATAAAGGTTACCCAAAGTGAGTACGTTGATCTCTGTCCAATGCCAAGGCTTAAACCTTGACTGATTGGGCTCTGGGGAACTTAGAAGTTTTATAATTAAAAGTCCCACCACCTTTCTTACAAAGTAGAGTTTAAAGTCAGCCACACTAGTTGTCCAAATTATCCTGATCCAAGGAAGCCTTCTTCAGATTAATACCACCACCCTTTTTAAAGTATCCAGCACAACTCACTCTATCAAGGAGATACTGAACATTTTCTTACCACCAGCTCCTCCTCACCTCGCTCTGCTACCAGCTACACAAAGGAGCCCATGCTAAGGGGTTTTTATGAAAACTTCATCAGTGTTTACAAACCAAATAAATTGTACGTGACATTACAAGATGCTACTCCAGTCACCATTTCAGACAGTGCCTCGGAAGGGTCAAGCCTCTTGAATAGTAGCGATTTTTCTTAAACAAACATGTCATAGGGTAGCAGCAGATCTTTCTACCTGCTATTTCCCACAGGGAGCAGGCTAGCTTAAATAAAGCTGCTGGACAAACAACCTGCTAATGCAATAAGTTCACAGTAGTACTGATGCTTGATGCAGACTCAAATTGTTTAATCAAGTTCAATTTTGGCTTCTTCTACCAGTCATCTCGTCTGTTGTTTTGTCTCCCAGAGCTATTTGTAAACCAAGAGACATTCCAGATTGATGACAGACTACTTGAGAGGCAATTACGTCAAGTATGCTGGCCATCTTCAACTCTAGCACTCAACCAAGCACTCAGCAGAACTGCCCGACAGAATCTCCCAGCATTCACTGGAATCTATAAGGTACCTAGTATGAGCCATCTTAATCAGCCCATCACCCCCACAGTGGTCTTAGAAGGCAGGGAATCTAATATGGGTCAGGAAGTGATGTGATCTTGGCAAAGGATCAAAGTAACTTCTTCCATCTTCAGATCACACATCAACTGCTTGAAACAAAGAAAACAACACATATGTGTCCTTTTGTATGTGACACATGAGACCTGGCCTGGGATAAGCTCACTGCTGCTATAGAATGCCTGAGCCTTCCCAGATTCCTCCCATCTCCAGCAAGAAGGTGAAAATCCTCCAACATCAGCCCAGCAATTAGGTTCAGAAAGGGATCCTGTAAGGCAGCAGGGCAACCAGTATGTAAACAGGATGACCAGCCTGTCAGATTTCAAGTTCTCACTCAGCCTCTGTCACCCAAAGAACAGAAGCCAAGCTATCTTTCATGATTCTCACTACGCATCCTTCCCAGCTTTAGCATCACAGAATTTACAGGATTATAGTTCCCAACATTCTTCACTCTACACCACGTGGCGTGGCACTGCTGGGAATCATATAATTCAGTAATATCTAAAGAGACACTATCCCCATTCAAGGAGAATATGAATTCTGAATAACTCATTTTCTTTCTGCTTACTATGTTGGGTGGAACTTACAGAAGATAATGGGAAACCATCCAGAAGATACCAAATTGACTACTGCTTCTCTAAATGATGAAACAGAGAGCCCAGTTCCCAACAATGGCAGACAGAAACCTAAAAGATGGTATAGTAGGGAAAGGAAGAAATTGGAAAAGAAGGGAAGCAGGACAAAGGGTTTTTCCAAATAGTTCCATTGTCCTCCAGAAATCAATTTCTACAATTCTATCAGAGGTCCCGCAAACATTTTAAAAAATCAGAAAAGATTGTCTTTCGGCTGGCTACCCAGGACAATGGAAAGACTAGCTGCAGCTTCTATGGACTCACTATTGTCCCAGAACAGTCATCTCACTTACTTTCCTGAGTTCATCCTTTGGGAAGACCAGAGTGAGAAATGAGTTCATTAAGTCAACTTTCTCCATGTATTCCCATCCAGAGAGAGAGGGTTAAAAAAAAAAGCCATCCAAACCCTTGGTTGAAAGAGTGGGGCTACAGAGGTAAGGACCATTTCCTCTTTTTCCTTGCTTGAACTGGGTCTAGGGGAGGGGCACAGCAATGAGTCTCAAGCTGGAGTTTGAAATGCTTGGTGCTGTTGTGCTCCCAAAAAAGGGGGCAAACCTCATCCTGTTCATTAGGCTACCTTGAAAGAGTATGATCTGCTTATCAGCTCCCCTGCCGGCCTCTTTCTGGAATTTTGTCATGTTTAGGAGAAAGATCAGCAGTAAGTGGGAGGCTGACCCTATCCCCAATTGACATGGAACTAAACTTGCTCCTTAATCTGCTCTATTTTGCTGAAATGATTTGATCATGATGAACGCCACTTGCACATTTGTCATGTGCAAGTGTCACTGAAAAATTAAACACTAGCACATTCTTCTGAACAATCTCCCAAGTCTAACATGTTCTGAACAATCTCCCAAGTCTAACATGTGTCATCCTTGAAAGAAACTCTCTAGCTGAACCTTCCCCAATATAACCCCTTAGCTTGGAACTATAACTCCCAGAATTTCCAGTTGGAATGTTAGTTGGGGATTCTGTAAACGTTGTTCTATAGCTCATGTGAAGGGCACCAGGTTGGAGAATATTTTACTAGCTCATACACAGACATGTATACATGTATGCAGACAGTAGTAAAGCCTCTTTGTCTCTTCCGCCTGTCCCCAATTTCTTACCCGCTTTTTAAAAAAAAAATCCATTATTTTGCATTTCTTTCCATCTTTGGCTAAGCTAAAGTGTCCAGGAAAAAGGGTTAAGGCTCAACAAGGCTGGGTTGAGGCAAAGCAGACACCTTGGGTTAAGCATCACTCCCTCTGTCCGGTTCCCATAGCAATCAGAGAGACATCGGTTGCCAAGGCAACAACGTCCTCCCTCCCAGACAGTATCAAAGCAGGAGTACCAACTCGGCTGCGGCCAGCTGTATCTGGAGGAAAGGGTGTGTGTATGTGTGTGTGTGTAAGTGAGGGAGAGAACGAGAGCATGAGAAAGAGAACGAGAGAGAGAGAGAGAATGAGTGAGAGGGAGGGAATGAGGGAGAGAACGATTACCGCTCCAAAGCTTTGCCAGGAAAAAGGGAGAACTGAAACTCCCAGTCCCTTGGCCAACCTCCGGTCTCTACATGAAAACCTCGCATTGTTCCTCACTAGCCATTCCGAGCGAGGAAGTTGGGCACTTTTCCTGAATCTTTTTCCTTCTTTCTTTGTTTCCCCTGCGATAGCTCCCGCACATCCGCGCGCAGACGGAGCCAGCCCTCAACCACGTTCCCGCCTCGCCTCGCCTCGCCTCGCCTCGCGTGTCTGAGGCGCTCGCGCTCGCCTTTCCTGCCGGGTCTACTACCTTCAATACAGCAGAACCTCCAGAGGCCGGAGTGGGTGAGGTCGCCCTTCACTTTTTTCGGCTGGCTTTGTGCCGTCTCGTCCGTGGCGGTGACATTGGTCCCGTTGCAGAGGTTGGCGCTCGAGTAGAGCCAATAATCGGTGCCGATAGCGATGGTCATGAGGCTGAAGGCGGCGAAGGCACCCACCGTGGTCAGCAGCATCTGGATCCCACGGTCGCACCACACCATGGTGCTTCATGCTCCACCCGACGGGCTCAGGGGGCAGCAAGAGACAGACGCAGTCGAGCACTGCCTCCCCCCCGCCGCGCTCGAGCGGTGGCTTCCCCTCCTTCCCGCTTCTCTTTCTCCCCCTCGCCTCCCTCCTTCCATTCACCCAGGACGTGGCAAAGGAGCCGAGACATGGGCGGAGGGGAAGGGGAGGGTGCGCTAAAAGATTCGCGCCAAAGCCCAGCAAAAAAAAAAAAAAAGTAGCCCTCAGAAAGGTCTCCGCCCTGTCAGAAGTCAAAGGAGCCGCGACGTTGCCAGCCGGAGCCCCTACCGACCCCCGGGGCTCTCTCCCCTCGGGGCGCTCCCTCGCGTCTCCAGCGCGCCACGCGCCCGGCGGCACACGCCGCGAGTTGCCTCTTCCCGCCGCCTAAATTCGGCAGAGGCAGAGGAGGCGCGCCGCCTAAAAGCCCCTCGAGGCTGCTCGGGCTCCGCCCCTCCCTGAGAGAAGAGAGAGGGTAAGGGGAGGAAATTAGGGGGCGAGGGTCGGAGCTTGGCCGCGCGCGCCCGCCCGCACGCCCCTCCGCACAAGCTTCCTCGAGACGTCGGCGTACCGCGCGCAGGTAGAAGAGATTGTCTCTCGGCGCGGTGGGGAACGGCCGAAGGCTCTGCTTGAAAGGGGCGGGGATGGATGGCGGGGCTTTTGAGGAAACTAGAAGTCCGTAGTATAGATTTTCGAGGCAGTTTCCTCTGGAATCTACTTTGGAGGAGCTTGGGAATAAAACCTATCTCTGTTTGGGGCTCAAACTGACGTCTTATCCATGCTTTCCCGGCCACTGTTTCTTTCAGACTAGAAAGTGCCCAAAAGAGGGAGTAGATTTACTCAGACCAGGGATTCAAAGATAAAGTAAAATCTGTAGTAGCAGAGAATCTCTCTCTCTCTCTCTTTATCTATCTAGCTATATCTAGCTATCATTTATCTATTTAAATTTATATGCCACCCATCTCACCATCACAGATGAATCTGGGCAGCAGTACTGAAGCTTTTTCCTACCTTCAGTAGTCTCTGTAAATCAAAAAGATTATCACATTATGCACTTGGACATAAATTAACTTTACTATGAAACAGCTATTTTTCCATCACTTTATTTTACCGGGCAACCTTTTCCATTAACCAACTTATCAGTATTTTGTTGTTGCTGAATGACCATCTAAACTCCTTGAACTTAAAACTTCTAAAGTTTGGCCGGCTTCATCACCTCGCAAAAAAACAGATTCCTACTGTTCTGACCTAGGCTTCACAAAATCATGAAGCAGATTCCTCATCCCAACAAAACCCCTTTTTATTAGGCTAATGTGAATTCTTCTTTCACATCCAGCAAAGTCCTGGCAAACAGTCTTTCAAGAGTGATTTACAACTACAGACCTTATCAGGCTTGGAGAGTTGCCAGGCTTAGATAGCTTCCAAGCGCAACACTCTACCAGAAAATATTTGGCAAGGAGTCAGGAACAAATCTTCACCCTAATTAAATGAACTAATTGTCTCCTGCAAATACCACTCCCCTTTCACTCCTCTTTATTCTCTATGGAAGGGGCAATTCACCGTCCACCTGTGCCTTTTACTCCCGAGTCAACCCTTGTTCCTTAACTGTTCCATTCTCCTGGCAGCTCTGTGCATGCGCACATCGGGAACAGGCTCCAGCTGTTCTTCTGTCCCACTGATCTCCAACTCTGAAGGCAGCTGATAACTGTCAGACGGTCCTGGCCCCATCTCTGCCTCCATTGCAGAGCACTCGTCAGAGCCTTCCCCAGAATCCAGGACTGGCCATGTTCCTCCCCAACCCAGCTCTGCTGGCTGCTGGTGGGCCACAATACCTGTATTATAGGCAGAATAAAATAAAGTAGCTAACTTGTGGATCTGGTTGCTTGTGCTTGACAGGCATATCTCAATAAACCCTAGCAAACCTGACTAGGAAGAGCTCCTCCTGTTCCATATGTACTTGTGGATGTTGTAATACACATACAAAAGGGGTGTGGCTTGCGGCACAATGCTGTAACACTGTTTTTCTCATTCTGTCCCCCCTTGCCACTTCCCACTCCTTATCACTCATGGACACTACCAGGGGTGGGCTCCAAAAATTTTAGCAAAGGGTTCTCTGCCCAGTTGCTCAGTGGACATGACCATGGTGGGCATGGCCTAGTTGGGCTTCTGCACCACAGCAGTGGGTGTTTATTAGGGGGCTCCAGAGGCTTTCCTCAAGCCTCCAGGAGGGCAAAAACGGCCTCCCCCGGGCTCTGGAGGCCCTCTGGAGGCTGGGAACGGGCCCGTTTCCTGATTTCTGGAACTTCCAGGAGGTCTGTTTTTCGCCCTTCCCGAGCCTCTG
>JANHFQ010003096.1:65120-75373 GCA_032468035.1 Aparallactus werneri
GAAGGTACTGGAGGCTTACGTTTTCTAATGTAATGGGTTTTAAAGAAATTGTCCATGGACATCCTAGTGCTTCAAACACCACATTATAATTTCAATAAGCTTCTAAAATTTAGATGTATAAGAGCGAAAATTAGGAAAATTGTATACATTTTTCTGCAAGTCAAGTGTTAGATTGCATTTTATGTTAATTCCTTCCCAAACGTTACAAAACATTAAGACCTTTGTGTGAACAAGGGTAAGCGCATTACCTGTATCCTATAATACCTCCAGACATTGTCATCCTCCAATATAAACACTGACTTTTTCAATGGAGACCTTTTTCTTTCCATGAAGCTTCTCTGTGTGAATTTCATCTCTTGATTTGATAATGCTCAACCGCTCAGGAATATCCCATAAACCTCTGGCACAAAGGAGGGAAGGAAATGCATTCTACATAGGAAGCAAGGAAATCACTGAAATTTTCTATTTTTTTGCATCAATAGGATGCTTCTACTGAACCAGGCTTCTTCCATAATCCTTCTGTCCCTGAGTAGTAGATTATGGTTTTTGTATAACATTTTAAATTTTGAAAATAATTCTTTATATTTCACTATTACTTGTTGATTAATTGACTGATCGAATTTATACGGATTGCCCACATTACAAGAAGTGACTCTAGGCAGGGTACCATTATGAGATAATTTTATCAATTTTTATTCACGAGAGAAACAAATTAGATTATGTTTAAATTGTCAAAAATATTGAATGTAATAATTTTCAAAAATTTATAGTCAAAATATTTGTAGTAGCTTACATTTTTTTTCTAAAAAAAGAAAAAGAAGTTGAATTATGTTAGTTAACTACATTTATTTTGCATCCCAAATTGTGAAAAGCTAAGGTTCCTTGTTATTCTTTCTACTCCATTCATTTGAATTTTGTGTCTCTAACTATAACTAATAATGTATTTTGTTATATTATTGATCCTAGTTATGAATGTTGCTTTTAACAAATGCTTTACTGTTTTAAGCATGAATGGAAAGCTATGCAGTTCAGTCTGCATGTCCTTTGTTTGCATGAGTTTAACCAAATTAAGTTTATAAAAGAGTAGTTCTAGTCTGAATGATTTTGTGTTACCATTATAGTCGTTTGCATGTGTATTGTATGTGTATATATGTTTTTTCAGCCTTTTCCAAACCTAAACGAGGCCATCGTAAAACTGCTTCATTTGGCAACATTCTGGATGTCCCAGAGATCATCAAACCAGGTATTGCATGCCAGCTGTGTGAATCTATTGACACAGATGCTGGAGTAATGACTAAACCTTTAAATACTTTTTGCTCCTGTTCATGGGTGGCCTGTTCACTGGCCAAAAATAATTGAGGAAAGTTTTTTTTATCACATGTTTATCTTTCATCTTAATGAACAAATATGTAGCATGATTGGGGGTTTTTTCCCAATGTAATAAGATCTCGTCATCATCTTTTTTCCCCTCTCGTATTGTGATCAGGCTGGAGATCCAGAGAGCTTTGAAAGAAAAGGATTATTTAGAATGACTTGGGCATCATATGGAGTGTACACAGAGATAGTAAACATGCTTGTCAGCCGCTTTTGGTAAAACAGTTGCAGCCTTGACAATCACATGGTCACCATTTGCAATTTTCCTTGCTGGCTTCCTCAGAAAGTCAATGTGCCACTCCTACCTAGCCCTCACCATGCCTCTGCACACATGTTTTGTGTCTATTGCATAATGCCTGGTATGCCGAATCTCTCACATAGCTTCTTGGACTGTGCATGACCTCTCTGACCTACCCTGCGCTCCCACAAACACCCTCCCTCACCCAGCAATGCCACCCGGCACTTGCAAATTCCTTCGAGCTTCCCCACCAACTTTGGTCATGAGAAGCCGGCAGGAAGTCGACCCACCTAATGACCATGAAATTAGCTTAATGATTGCAACTGAGACTGCAGTGAGTACCGTTGCAAAGCAATGAGGTCACCTTTTATGGTTACATCACTTAGCAGCAGAATTTTACAATTGCCATTATAAGTTGAGGATTACCTATACATGTTAAAGTTGTGTTTTTTCTAGCAGGCTCAGTCATGCTTATGAAACATATAGTCATGTATGTTTATGTACAACATACATAATCAGAAGCAAATGTTTGTGAGGTAGAAAATTAAGGAACAGTTTACAACAGTAAAGGAATCTCATTTTAGAAAAGAGGCTCCAAAACCCTGCTGTGTTTTATTTATTTATTTATTAAAATTAATTAAATGTACAGTATATACTATCCATCTGAATATGTCAGTCTTGAAACATTAATCCAATATATTTCATACAACTCTATTCTTACTCCAATACTGTACAATCAGCTGTACTTGAAATATTTCCCTTTTAGTCATCTTGAGTGTACCATTGTTCTAAATTCCCTATGTAAACATTAAAATAAAAAAATCACTTTCAAAATTAGAGCAGTATTGTAATTGAAACTCTACGGTATAGAAAGTTGTGCTTTTAAAGCCAGATTCCTCAACTATTACTATTGGTTCAGGAGCAACAAGTATTTACTTTATAGATATTCTGTTTGTTTGGCTATGCTTGGCTGTGTTTGCCAAAAGCCTGTAATAGGTAGCAATTAAAATGCTTTAGCCTAACCACCTGCTTCAACTCATTCTGTTGGTTTGAGTTTCTCCTTTAAAGCAGTTCAGTCTGCACTTAGCACACCTTTCTTGAATGAAAATATATGTTTCCATTTATAATTCTATTTTAATCTGACTATTATTAATATTATTTGTGAGCATGATAAGTGTTTCTGCAATCCCTATCTTGGGTTCTCTAAATTCAAAAATGTTATTAATCCAAACTCAGTTTGAATATTCCAGCTACTTTTTACAAATTTATTTCAGCTGAGCTATTTCTAGAAAGAGTGAATGTGGGCATCATTATTATATTAGTAATGGACAAATCATCTTGAGCTTTTTCCCAAATTGCTAGGTTTTGTAAATCTGTTAATGATCTATTGATTAATCACCTTGAGGCCCATGCTGATTTGCTCAGACTGCAGAGCATTGCATAGCTCTGCTAATGATCTACTGCTTTAATAAAAAATATTTTATCCATCAAAAAGTATAATATTTGGAGGGGGGTGTTTGATTTAGTTGCCTGAAAATGTGAGTACATATCTTTCTCTATACTACTTCATACTTTTCAAAAGTTCCAAAAAATTGAACCTATATGCAAGTTTCTTCATATAGACAATAATATTCATTGCTTTAGCCTTTTGGTGAAAAAGTAACAGTCAGTTTTAATCAATCAAGCATAATCCTAATTTAAAGCCTTGTACAAGTTGCAAAGCCCTGAGCTTTTGTATTTATTTTGTGTATCTTGTCCAGTCAAAATCTTTTGCAGAAAATGTGTAAAAAGCTGCTCATACCCACAACTAGGAGACCAAAAAAATCCTTTATCTCCAAATTTTCTCCAATGTTCTCCAAAGCGAACTGAGGGCATTTGACTCAAAATAGCACTTTAAATACTTTGGAGCCTGCATTTGAAAAAGTAATTTGATTCAATCCCTTCCAATTCATAACTTTCAAAGTGCTGTACAGCCTTGCTCTATAACAGGAAAAATTCACTTGTTAAACTGATTGCTTATAAGATTAGGAGACACGCCCCTTCCATCAATATTTTCATTTTTCCACCCATCTTGTCCTTCTGATAGCTGGAAAGGGAACGTGGTGACCCACAAGGTTAAAACACTGGGTTGACAATCAGCAGCCTCACCTTCAAGAACCGTTGCTGCCCTAGGGCGGGGTGAGCTCCTGTCACATACTCCAGCTCCTGCCAGCCCAGCAGTTCAAAAGTGGGTAACCACAAGGAGATAATAAATGCCACTTTGTTGGGCAATTTCATGGGATGTGAAAGGAGCCCCCAACTGCTCATCCCCCTAGGCAACGGTGATGTCACCAGCAATTCTGTCACCACCGAAGTACTTTGGTGCTTCTTATACAGAAGTATTCGTATTAGTATTACCCTATCCTAGAGATTAGAACTCCCTTCCGATTGGTGACTGGGTACAAAATTACCTGATTTAAGAGTATTCCCCTCTTGAATTAATGCTTCATATACCAGGAACAAAACTGCAACTTGACCTGGGACGATTTTTCAGAGGGTAGAGAGATAGGAGGACAAGAAAGGGACAAATATATATAGTATTTTCCACTCTTGCATCTATTGGACACATTCCAAAATATTAGGCAACATACTGTTTATATTTAAAAAAGAGATTTAATTGTTTACAGTACTCAAGCTTCCATCTCCGTCGTCTCATTTAATTTTTTATTTGAATTTTAAAAAATACCAACACAGATATATTTATAGGTGAGTTTAAAAAGTAAGCCTTTAATACATTTTAGATGTAAAATATTTTTACATATTTTAGAAGTTGGGATATTTTAAAAATATTTTTCAATAAAGTAAAAGGAAGTCAGACATTATGAAAAGCTTTTATGAGGGACATTGGGAAACCATGCAAATGATAGCCACAATTTAATACCTTGCTAGAATAGTTGCTATTGGTCTGTTCATGTAACACAGTCTTCAAAGACTAAGTTTCTAGAGTGTTATGTCAGCTGTTAATTGCAACTTTGGGATGTTTTCTTTTTGGACAGCTGATATCACATCCCAAGAACAAAGACCATTATGTTACCAACAAGCAAAGAAAATTTTTCTTTGCCTTGTGAGGTTGTCATATTTTTTTTTGATCTGTTGACCATTTTTTAATAATTTGATAATATTCAGAGCTGTGACTAAAAGCTTTAGTGCAGTTTTTAAAACTTTAGTGCATATTTGAAGAGCTATTTCTTTCTGCATTGGATCCAATCAGTGCAGTGGATTCTTTCTCAAATAAGAAATCTAGGAACACCACAAGTTGGACAAAAATCTCGTAAACCATTTTTGAAGCTGCACTTTTTCATTGATTAACCAAGGAAACTATATAACTGGCAACCTTGCATGAGAAATGCCCATAACGTAACCTCCTTGAAGTAGATGTCATCATCAGTGCCAAAGCCACCCCCATACTCGCCCATCCAACACTTAAGCCTATTAAAGCACAACTGACAGAAGATGGTGAAGAAAAGCGCAGACGCTATACATGGGACAGGAGGATTTATTGCCTTAGGATATGCTTTCTGTTGACAAGCTGGGTGGGTGGATGGGTGTGGCAGCTGTCTCTGCTCTCCCCTGTCCTTCCTATGTACAAACAGACCCTTTATCTCCTTGCTGGATTTGTACACACTCTTGCAACATTTTTACTTGATGTAAATTCAGTAGTTTCTTTTTCCTTCTCATCCTAGCAGGCAACGGACAGCAGAGGCGCAGATCCATTCAAGATCTTAGTGTAGCTGGAACAGATTCCAACCAGGTAAATTACACAATGCGGACGATTCATTTAAAATTGCCTGAATTTTATAAATTTAAGAATTGTATGTCACCCATCAAATTGAATATCTAAAAATTGGAATATATAAATATATCTAAGGAGAACTAGGATTGGGAATACATAATGTAAATTATGAAAGCTCTTTTTCCTTTACAGAAAATCCATTTAAATTAACAAAAAAAATGTGTAAATCATTTTTCTTTCAGCTTGGCCTTTACCAAGCTTATAATTCTGTTAATAATCCATTGAAAGAGTTAGTTCTAGGTAAATTATATTTAAAAGACTACATGATTTCCACATTGGAAATGCAAGATGTGGCTGTCAAACTGTTGTGGATTATGTATTTCTTGGGTTCAGTAAAGTTTTGATTCTCTCTTGGAAATATATGCAAATGTATTCAGTGAGGCTTGTGTCAAATAAGGATGCTTAGAACTACAACTTTGATTAATTTAACAGTTGTATTTCTTTACCTCTAAATACAGAGCATTGATGTATATTGAAAAAGTTACTAGGACTTAGTGGTTAAGGGAAATAAGAAATAAGCTAAAATGTTACAAAATATTTCTTATATGAGTGTACAGATGCAGAGTATCTCATTTGTATTAGTTGATGGTTGAAAGTGAAAGTACTGAAGGAAGAAGGGCGAAACCGCTATTATAAACCATTTTTAATACAGAACTTATGCTTTGGGTAACATTTTTAAATGTTAATTTTTAGAGGGTGAATGCAGGATTTACATGTATATGTGGATATAATCTTTGTAATTCCATAATGAGTAGGGATTAAATTGGAGGTAGGAGAGTGTGTGTACATATATTTACACGCAAAATCCTGGTATCTTGATTTTGCAAATCAAGAATAATAAAGATTGCAGTAGAAATCAGATTCAGCATATACATTTATAAACAGCTCTATAAGCCTTCCAAATAATGTTGCTACTTTAGTGCTTCAGAAAAAGTTCTGTTTATGCCCATAAGTTTTGTTTATGCAAAGCACCTTTTTCAGGTTTGTTTGCCAGTCTGTTATATTTATTAAGAAAGTAGCCCTTAGAATAATCAAAAGCTGTTTTAATTTAGAATGACTGTGGCTGGTGACATAATCAAATTAAGGGGGGGGGGGACTGTAGTTCTTGTAGCCACAATTCAGATGGCAGAAAAAAAGGGTTTCAGATATAAGTCAAGCCACTCTGATTGCCCACCCATTGTTGGGTAAATCATCCCATGACATGTTGCCTTCCCTGCTATATACCATGTTCATTTCAGTTCTTTTTACACACATTTTAATCAAAGTTTCTTTGATTGAGTTCCTTTTATTTATGCAGCATTAAACAGGTATCAAGACTTAGGGCCAAACTAAACATGATAATAGTCATTCTTTTAATGAGTTGATTCTGGGAGGCAGGTCCACTTCTTGGTACTCCTCCCACACTCATGGCCTCTGTTTAAACAAGCAAGTGGAAGCCATGGCTAGGAAGGCTTTTGCTCAGCTTCAGCTGGTGCACTATCATTGCTGTACCTTTGTTAGATGTCCTCGTCATCATTTTTCTGTAGAACTACATATTTTTTTTAAAAATGAGAAACTCGAATTGGTGCAAAATACAGTGGCGCAGGCACTCACTGACAGTCACTGCTGAGAGTATGTGACACCAGTATTGCAGGCCCTGCACTACTTGCCTGTTAGTTTCCAGGATTGATTTTAATTTCTGGTGCTAATCTATAAAAGCCCTTATTGTCTGGCTGCAGGTTATACAAAACCATATCTCCCCACTGGAATCAGAACAACTTCTATGATCAGGAAAGGGAGCTCATTGTTCCCCATTATCAGGAGACTGGGGGAGCCAATACTCAGAGGCATCATTTTTTATGATAGCACCAGTTTTTTTTAGATGGCTTCCCACTTCAGATTAGGTTAGTCCCAATCTTCGTTTGCAGTTACTTTTCATATTTTATTAATATGCCCATTACTTCTAAACTTCCAAGAGTCCGATTAAAATGCAACAAGGTGACAGTCTAATGAATATATACTCAGTGGCAGTGCTATTTAGAACATGCTGCTTTTGAAGCTGGTATACAGCCATCAAGACTAATAGTCTTTAGCAACAGCAGTTGCATTTAGACTTACATACCACTTTACAGCCCTGTCTGAGTGGTTTACAGAATCAGCATATTGCCCCCAACAATCTGGCTCCTCATTTTACCCACCTCGGAAAGATGGAAGGCTGAGTCAGCCTTGAGCCAAAGAGAATTGAACTCTGACAGTCGGCAGAATTAACCCACAGTACTGCATTCTAACTACTTCACCACCACAGCTCTAATTTTTTCATGAATTTTTCTGGTCCCTTTCCAAGGGTATGTTGTAGCCATCAACATACCCGATGGGAGCAAGTCCAAAAAGTTTAAAAAAAATTAAAGTTGTTCCATATACTGGTCCTGAATCTCCCTGCATTTAATTTCCATGAATAAACATATTTTTAGAAGTCAGATAAAAGGGGGGGATTCTATTCACTTCTTTTCCTTATTTCATTTTATGTACTGTGCACCCTCTTGCCCAATTTCCTTGTAAACTAGAAAGCACCAGACTATAATAAACCTCCTGAATTCGTTTTCCTTTCCCCCATTTTGGTACTTTTTAAACTATATAATACAGTTTTTGAGATGCAGCAAAGCATAACTATACTGGGCAGAAGGTCACTAAAATGTCTGCCTTGGACCAAAGTTTGGTTTTGCTTTTAGGTGAGGTAAAGATAACAAAATCTTTGTGTGATTAATTAATCCACAGAAGAACTTTGTATTTACAGTATTGTTGTTTGTTTGCATTAGTAGTAAGAGTTTGTTTATTTTTAATTATTGCTACAGAATAGCAGAAACAGCAGTAGATCATCTAGTCCTAGTGTGAGAATGATCACTACCTCGGGACCAACCTCAGAAAAGCCTGCTCGTAATCTACCATGGACCCCTGATGATTCTGCAGGTAAAACAATCCCTGATCCTCTAGTTATCATTTAATACTTTAAGGAGTGTTGGTAATTAACATGGTAATGTATATTAACCAGGCCTAAAATTACAATTTTAGATTGTAACTATAAAGTTGTTGATAAACATTGCTGAGCATCTGTCAAGGAATAAATGAAGATATTGCTATAACCGCACCATCTTTGTTTGGTTCTTGTATGCTTTACACCCCTGTAAATAGAGTGTCATATGATGACAAGTGCCATCATATACTATTTAAGAGCCCCATTGCTGCTCATAGTCATGAAGGGTGAGAAGGCAGAAGCTACCAGGAGGCTGGCCTGCCTTTTTTCAGATGGTGCTGGATCATGAATGGATATTTTAAGAGAAACTGCAAAGTTATCTCCCAAATTTTGAAGTTAAATGTTTACTTTTTGTTACAAATGTATTTCAGTATATTTGGTAAGCTACAGTGCATTTAGAAAATATTTAGACCCCCCCTTCATTTTTGTCCATTTTGTTATGCTACAACCTGATTCTACAGTTGTTGAACTTCATTTGTTTTTTTCATTAATCTACAACTGTTGTTGCAAAGGGTCTGTATACTTATGCCAATGTGATATTAAGTTCTGTTTTCACTTTATCATTATGGAGTACTGAGTAGATTAATGAGGAAAAAATGAATTTCAAAAACTGCAGAATCAGGCTGCAGCATAACAAAATTGGCAAAAGTGAAAGGTGAATACGCACTGTATTTTAACATAAAATATGCAAAGACATTGACATGTAAATTAGAACAATTGTATATATTTTCATTTAAGGCAGACTAGAAATCAATGCTCATATAATGTTCGTGCATTTTTCTCCGTTACAGACATGAAATCTAGTATGAAAAGTTATTATTTTATACTCTCTGTCTTGTGATATAAATATTCATATTGAATACAAAGAAACAAATGACATATAAGCTATTTCAAGTAACAAAATAATTTCAAATAATGACTCTTAATAAAAACTGAACAACATAGAACAATATATGACTGGTAGTAATTAAGATTGTAAAGACCAATCATTGGGTATTTAATAAGTTTTCCAAAAAAAATAATCATGAGATATATATTCTTTGTTATCTGATGCCTTTAAACATAGACAAACATTCCTAGTCCAAAGTGAACCATTGGAATTTGTGGAAGGGAGCATTTTATTGTGGACTTTGCCCCCACCCCCTCCCAAAAGAGACTTCAGGGTCAAGTGCCTTTTCTGAAATGGAGGTGCAGTTTTTTGTTCGTTCATATTTCCCTTTGAATTGGAAACAATATGTGAGCTATGAGTTTCCCACATATAAGCAACACAAAATCTAGAAAATAGAATCCTGAAAAATATTCAGATGGATTCTTAATTTCTTAATTTTTTAAACAGATTTTCCCTTTTATTCTCCCATAAATATCTTTAGGATAAATACTTGTTAAACAGTTTTGAGAAAATACTATAAGATGCAGTTGCTGAAAACATCTGATGTTCTTATAAAAATTTCAGATATAGCCTTGCTTTTGACTCTTTCCTGAAGAAACTTGCATTACTTAGCAACATGTACAGTATGTATACAACATACAGCCCTGCAGCTGAAAACAATGAAATTTTTGTTCATCAAAAAATAATTTATTTTCACAACATAGAATTCACTAAGTATATGTTGCATGTTCAAAATATACTTTGACCCAGAAGAACAGAAACTCATTTGAACATCTATAAATAAGGTAAATATTTCCCTTGCACATACGTGCTAATCGTTTCCGACTCTAGGAAGCGGTGCTCATCTCCGTTTCAAAGCCAAAGAGCCAGCGTTGTCCAAGACATCTCTGTGGTCATGTGGCCACATGAC
>JANHFQ010003098.1:58561-76347 GCA_032468035.1 Aparallactus werneri
AGCCTTCTATAACTTTGTTAATACCAAACTTAAAGCCTCTAAATCTATCCCAGCCATAAAAGGGCCACACGGGTGAGTCTGTAATGATGAAGCTGTTAAGGCCAACCTATTCAATACGTTCTTCAGTTCAGTCTTTGTCAACAGCAATGGTTGCTGCCCCCCATTTCCTAGATGCACCATAACAAATTATAACGACTTACTACACATTGATTTTACAGTAGATAACGTTGAAACAGCTCTATGTAACCTAAAGCCATCTCTACTATTGTACATGATGGACTATGTGCCTACTTTTTGAAAAAGCTCGCCACTGATCTAGGTGAACCCCTATGCACAATCTATGAGGTAACCTTCAGAACCAGTTTCTTGCCTGATATTTGGTCATTAGCCATGGTTATAACTATCTTTAAAAAGGGAGTTGCTAGTTTAGTAGAAAATTACAGACCAATTTCACTATATTGCATCACCTGTAAGTTATGGAATCAATTATCAACCAATCCATTACCCTCCACTTAGAGACAAACAACCTGCTATCTAATAAGCAGTTTGGTTTTAGAAAAAATCTGTCCTGTAATCTGCAACTCCTACACTGTAGAAACATTTTGACCACACATCTTGACCAAAGCAAAGCAATAGATGCAATTTACATTGACTTCTATAAAGCATTTGATTCAGTGGTACATGACAAAGTACTGTCAAAACTAAATTCTTACAGCATTTCTGGAACCCTGCACAGGTGGATAGCTGTGTTTTGGTTCAACAAGCAACAAATAGTCAAAATTGGGAGGGCCCTATGAAATCCAGCATCAGTTAACAGCAGTTTTCCCCACACTTTTTCTGATATACATCAATGACTTATGCAATCATATTAAAAGCAACTGTGTCCTCTTTACTGATGACGTAAAATTATTCAACATCACTAACAATTCTGCTGCCCTACGAAGAGACTTGGCTATTTGTCTGAATGGTCGTGCATTTGGCAACTCCAAATCTCACCCAACAGATGCTCTCTCCTACCCATTGGAAAAAATAATCAGAACACCAAATATAAATTAGATGGAAGTGATCTCATTGATAATCCACATGTTGTCAAGGACCTAGAAGTACTTATCTCAAATGATCTAAGTCCCAGAGCTCACTGTAACAGCATTGCCAAAAAGGCATTAAGAATTGTTAATCTAATTTTGTGAAACTTCTTCTCCAGTAATGTTGTACTGCTAACAAGGGCATACAAAATCTTTGCCAGACCAATTATCGAATATACCTCATTCATCTGGAATTCACACTGTATATCAGACATTAACACAATCGAATGGGTCCAGAGGTATTTTACAAGAAGAGTACGTCACTCCTCAACCCACAATAGAATCCCTTACGCCACCAGGCTAGAAATTCTGGGCTTAGATAATCTGGAACTCTGCTGCCTGCAGTCTGATCTAAGCATAGTCCACAAAATTATCTGCTACAACATCCTACCTGTCAATGAATTCTTCAGCTTCAACCAAAATAATACATGGGCAATAAATCAATACATACTCAAGGTAAACTGCTCCAAACTCGTTTGCAGAAAATATGACTTCAGCAACAGAATAATTAATGTCTGGAATACTCTACCTGACTTCATTGTTACATCCTCAAACCCTCACAGCTTCAACTTCAAACTGTCTACTGTGGACCTCACCCCATTCCTAAGAGGTCCATAAAGGGGGCATGCATAAGCACACCAATATGCCTACCATCCCTGTCTTACTGTCTCCATTTACCCATATATACTTTCTTTGTTCATGTTTATAGTTATACCTATACCTGTTATCTTTTACATGTTTGACAAACAAATAAAATTAAAAAAAATAAATAAATGGAAGAACATCAATTTCTGGGCTGAAGGAGATAATTGGGAGAGCTAAATGAGACGAGAGGAAGATTCAGGTTTTGCCCATGTGCCATAGGTGGTGGTAGTAGCTATAACAGAAAACAGGACTATTACCTCAGAGTTGCTTCTGCTGGCTAACACAACTTTCAATCATTTTGAAATTTCCTGGTTACTCACAGTTCCCACTCTGACAAAGCCCAGTTGGAGCAGTTAGTTCAGCATGACTTACTTTAGTTGGAGGAGTTAGTTCGGGATGACTTACTTTTAATATTTCATTGATATTAAGAATTATAATTAATTAGGTTCAAGTCAATCACTATTAGGGTTCTATATTCAATAGATGGTGCCAAGGTTCCAACATTTACGTTGATGGAACTAATATTAATTTCATTCTTCTACTATCAGTTGTTAGCTGGCTTTCCCCCTGAAATAAGAGTGATTTTTGACTTACTTTGTCCAATACATTTTATTTTCATGAAATGATTAGGAACCTTTATATGCACACTTCATCTTTTCCATTAGTATCAGTTATTATATTTTGAAGTATATGGGGGAAAGCATTGGTTTCCCTTCTAATTTAGGGTATTCACTGGAAATTTGAAAAAAAAATCTTTGCTAAAATGTACACAATACATTGAGGGATACATTATTCTAGTCCAGTTCCTTCTCATTGCATTGGGGCTTGAATAGTGCTTTTATTGCAGGATCCAACCTGGGTGAGTGACTAGGACTAGGGATTTTGTCTTTTGAGCTTTCAAACTCATGCTGGAGCCCATCATTAAATCTCACAGAGAGATGAGCTCCAGCATGAGTCTGAAAGATTGGATCCCAGATGGGATCCGACAACATTATTCTGGGACACCTTCATTCATGAGTACTTTTATTGTGTTTTTTTTAAGGACACATTTTTATAATCAGTATAGCTTACAATATTAATATCTGTTAAAATCTGATTTAAAATAAGGTAATAATGAAGATGCACAATAAATATTTTAATTAAAAACAGTACATAAGAAACAGTAAACACAGTAGTCAGAATAGTGAAAAGCTATGTAGGTTATACATTTTAAATTGTCACATTTGAAATGCTGGTAGATTGTGACTTGCATTCTGGTCTGTCTATGACACTTTGACTCTTCTTTCTCCAGAAGCACAGTAGGAGTACAGTATAGCTATTATGTATGTATGGAAATAAACTTTTTCATTTCTGACAAAAGACATTTATATGCTCAAACAATTCATAAATTCTTTGCTAAGAAGTTTTTGAAGGAAAAAAGAATTATATGGCAATGAGAAGGAAAATCCATAACTCAATCGTAGAGTATTTGCTTTCCTCAAAACCCCCCAGGTTCACTCATGGCATTTATCAATTTATCAATTCTTCTCTTTTTGGTTCCTCATTTGGCAGCCCAGCTGGGGGAGTGCATGCATGCATACTGGCCCAATGCTCACATGGCCCAGTTGCGAATAGGCTATGGCCCAGTAGTGGACCACAGCCCAGAGGTTGGGGACTGATGCTCTAGACCAGGGGTGTCAAACCCATGGACCATGGGCTGGATCCTGTTGATGGGGTGCTTAAATCTGGTCCATGGGCTGGCCTGGAAATATGAAGGGACTGGCCCATGGTGCCTCTGGCCGCATGTGGCCCCTGCACCTCATTTAACCCTCCATGACCTCCTGCGGCACTCTATCAACCAAAACCGGGCAAAAATTCAGCCAAAACCTGGCCAAAAATGGGCAGAAAAATGGGCTGTTTTCGGACAGCAGAGTGCTGCAGGAGTCCATGGAGGCTAAAACGAGGTGCAGGGAGGCTGTGTACAGACCCCATGCGCCCCATTTTGGCCGGCAGGGTGCTGCAGGAGGCATTCGTTCCACCCCTGTCTCCTCCAGCCCACCACCCCCACTGCTGCTGGCCCGCAGAGGAAAACTACAATGCTTATCTGGCCCTCGAAGAAATCCAGTTTGACACCCCTGCTCTAGACCAGTAGTGGGATTCAAAAATTTCTCCTACCGGTTCTAAGGTGGCTTGGTGGGCATGGCTATGTGTTTAGCCAATCAGGTGTGATATTTGCCGGAGCCAGCCAATCAGAGATGGTATTTTCCAGTTCTCAAAATTACCACTACCGGTTCTATGGAACCTGTCGGAATAGGCTGAATCCCACCACTGCATGGGAGTCATGTGTGCATGCCTGGGAGGCAGGGGAGCACAGTGGGGTCATACACACGCACGCTCGCATGAGTGGGGGGTTGCAGGAGCAAGTGCATGTGCATGCACGCACTTTCAGCACATGACATTGAAAAGGTTTGACACCACTGGTCTAGAGAAAGACAAGTCCTCCTTTTATTGACTGGTATCAATTTCAGTGGCGGAATCGGCATTTTCTTATGCTATTGTGGGAAAAACCTGTTTTTCATTACTGATAGAATTCTTCAAGAAGTGTAAGATGCAGAAGATGTCAAGATTTACTGTCTTCCCATATTCTTTATCTCTCCATGCTCTGAACCTGCAACAGCTGATGCTATAATTAGGTGATGTATGCAGGTGAGATACATAAATCTAAATAATCCAGTAATTTGGTTAAATGAAGTTAGCTTGTGGGTTCTCTAAATTAGATTTGATTTCAGTCTCTTACAGGCATCAATATTATTGGTGACTTTAGAAAAATATTTGGCAAATAATATAATATACAGTGACCGAGGGAGATGAATCACTTCAGCCAAATGAGATCAAAAATTGTTTATATATGAAATAATACAAAAGTCATTGTAACAATTTTCATGGATATATTTCGGAATATGATTCAATTTATAATACAGATATTTTAATGAAGTCTGTAAGAGCCAAAACATCAGAAACACAAATCGATGTCTCTTCTGCTTTTATTTATTTCCTTGTTTCTTTTTCTGCTGGATAATAGTAAATCCTTCCCTTCTCAAGGCCATCTCATTCTTGTTCTTTGGTAACTTTCCAATATTTTTTCCATCATAAGCATTCATTGTAATTCATTTTTTTCTCCAGTCTTGTCATATATTCAGGCCACCTAAACTGAAATTACCGGTATACATTCAGAAACTGTGGTGCTTCTTTTACAACTGCCCTGTAAAAGGCAAAATGTAATATTCACTAGGAATTCCCATTTAGCTTTATAATAAACGCAGTCATTTATTAAACAGCAAACAACTACCTAGAGTGTGAACTTAATTCTAGAACTACACGCAATAGCAATATTAGTCTTCAAATGTAATTCAAGGCAAAGGGACACGGGAAGTGATTTTATCATTTCACAATTGTTTAATCTTCTGTTATATCCAGTTTTAAGCAGCAAAGTTACACATCTAATGTATCTAATGAAAGAAATCAATATATTAATAACCTATGAAATAAGCTATGGAGATTTTTATCCCTACTAGCAAGCAAATGATATAGATCTTTCCCATCATTTTATACTTCAGTTTGGTGTAGTGTTTAAGGCACTAGGCTACAAACTGGGATATCATGAGTTCTAGTCCCACCTTAGGGCACAATGTCAACTGGGTGACTTTGGGTCAGTCATTCACTGCCCATCCTAGGAAAGAGGCAATGGCAAACTACATCAGAAAATATTGCCAAGAAAACTCCAGGCAATCGCCAGAAGTTAACATTTACTCAAAGGCTCCTACACCCTCCCCCCGCCAAAAAAACCCTTATTGTATATTGAAAGTGTTAATCTTTAGCCCAAGCTAGAATTCCCAACCTGCTTTTCGCTCTGTGATATATCCACATGCATTTATTTTACATGGGACAGGGTAGAAACACACATGAGTTTATGCATTTCTGTGTATAACAATGTTGCTGAGGCTATGTAAGTGAGCACTTTTGTACAGTTAACAAATGTTAAGTTTATTCCATTTGATTCCATCCATTTGCATGTTTCCAATTCAGTAAGCCAGTTCTGTATTTTCTTTTTACAAGCTAAAGTAGTGAGGGAAGTTACTGGCATTGCTTTGGGAAAGTTATTAATTGTGCTTTTCACTAAAAGCATTGAAATATATCATTTGGTAATTTTCAAGACATGCCTTCAATATACAAATGGGATTTTGAATCCATGCTAGAATACCAATAGTAGAAACCCATTTATCTTACCTAAGCTGAGCATGATCCAGAACTAGTGAAATCTCTAAACAATTAGCTGTTCCTTATTGAATATAAAGTTTGCACTAAATGGCCTATTATTATCCATTACTGTGTTATTTATTAAGCATTATTCCAATTATTCCTATAACTGTTACTGTAACTAGGCGCTGTTCCTGATACTATTACTATGATTACTAATAATACCAATAATACAATTTATATCACAATGAGCTGCTAAAAATTGGGTATAAAATGATTACCAAATTGATCAAGAATATTTTGTCTGACTTTTTAAAAATTTATAAGTGAATATACTGTAAGTTAACATAAAACTACAGTTGGAAATCTTTACCTGCCATGTTTGCCCTCTAAAATAATATTCGTGTAATATTGTTCTTTCTAGGGGGCAATAGAGGTACAGACAAAAAGTGACATTTTTTTAATGGAGGGAAGGGTTAATAATTAATCTGATATCAGTCTCTTCCCAAAAATACGTTGGTTTCAGACAAAGATCACATTCATTCATTCATTCATTCATTCATTCATTCATTCATAGTTACATAATTACATGGATTCCAAAAAGGTCATGTTAAAGAGCCACTGTCAGCTAGAAATCTGACATCCTGGGTTCAAGCACAATTGGACAGGAGAAACCTTTATCTTATATAAATTCCATCTTTCTCTAAATAGCTGCTGACCACACTCTTGGCAACCTTTTATTATATCTTCCCAACAACTATCAATGGACTAGACTGCATTGAGAGAATGTGACCAGCCTACAATCACTAAGAGAATCTATGATGGCTCAAAGACCTAATCTCTCCAATGTCAGCCCTACCAGGAGTATCCATAGGGTGTGGTCAAAGAGGGAAGACTGAGGTACATCTGACATACAAATGGATGGAGGTCATCCATATCTTTTTTTAACCACAGCCCTGAGTCCCACACTCTAATTTGTCTCTCCAGTGTGCCAACTTGTACAAAATTCCCTTTTTCTCCTCCAACAGCTGCTCTTATTTGATTGCCTCTTTTATTTCAGTATCTATGCCACCCTTTTCCCACAGAGCATCAATATAGTTATCAGTTTTCTATACACTATAAAGGATCAATAACTGATTTTAAAAACCTGAAATTGTAAGCTGTGCAATTCAAAACATTTGCCAATTCAGATCTGAAAATAAGCATCTCTTTCTGATTTATTCAGCATTCATGTGAGCGGCAAAACCTCAAATTCTTAAAGCACCTCAAATTCTTTTTAATATCCAACATGTTAAAGCAACTTCATTTTTTCTCCATTACATAAAATTAACAAGGTAGAATGACCCCAATCCTGAAAACATTTTTCTTAAAAATAAGATATGTAATTCAACAGATGCATGTTCATAATTTACTGTCTGAGATGATTGTGAGCTGCTCATCTGACAGATAACTACGATTTCATATCACATTGTGCTTTTCAGTGAAATCAGTTTATACACCAAAAGGTTGCCCTACACAGTGATTATGTGTAGAGAAATCAAGGACATTCATGGATATGTATTTCAATGGGCTTCATATGAAATATAATATGCATTTGTGTTAGAGAGTTCCATTCACCAAGTGCTGTTTGCTTGTAAGACTTGCTGAAACAAAAGGAGGTGACTTTACAGGCATCATTTCATACAATTACACAAAAGCAGTTCATTCAACAATTTGGGGGATAAAGGGGAACATAGGTAACTGTTTGCAGCCAATGACAATGGCATAAATAGCACAGCCCAAATTTCCCAAACATTTCCACAATTAAAGTGTCATATCTACAGAGAACTATGATCAAATTACACAAATGTAAAAAAAAAGAATGCATTGCTTGATTAGCTATCTTTACATCTTTAGTATAAACAGCATATACTTTTCTGTTAAATGAGCAAATAGGTCCATGTGAAATTATTAATAAAATCTGTCCTAAGGCAGGTTCCCATCAATAATATAAAATGCATTTAGTGCCAACTTTTCCCATTCCCTTTATTCAAAGCCTATATATTGGTGGAGATTTTTTTTAGATTTGTCTGATCCATTTCCCATCACTGTCATTTAGATTCAGTAGTCAATTCAGATGGCCTCAAGCATTTAGAAAATATGGCGTGCAACTGTCTCAAATATATCAATAATAGCTCTGTAGGGTTAGGCAAGGTTAGGACTGAAAACTCCGTTCTATTGAAAACAATGCTGTGATGATTTATGCATTGTTGGCCAGTCCATATACATATCTGATTTTCTGCCAAAAGGAAGATATATGACTCTGAGCACAAGTGAATTTAAGAATATGGATCAATATAAAGGCTAGTGAAACTTAAACATGGATTTAGATATGGTTATAGTTAATCTGAAGATGAAGGGAATATAACTATGGTACAACATACACTATAGAAGCAAAAGGAAGGGAAAAAAGCAAAAGCAAATAATTCGTTTTCTAGTTTTAAATAGTAGAGAATTGGATCTCAAATAATTTTGATTATTTTAGTATAATTGTATGTAATTATAATAGTTAGAATGATGTATAATTATTCTGGACATATTTGCAGCAGCTAAGAAAGAGAGACAAATCCTTTAATTTCTGTATTAATTTTAATTTACAGAAATTTAAAGTATTTTTCTCCAATATTTGCAGTGACATTTGCCATTCAAAACAAATGTATTAGTGAAAATAAAAACTTACATGTATTGTCTACACATGTCTATACATGCTGTAGAGACAAGAAAAGTCTATGCAGCATGTATGTATGTGTATGTATGTGTGTGTATTTATATATATTCAAGATAATAATATGCAGCTTGTATTTGATTAGAGAAAATTGTTTGCAAAAATGGTATATTTTTAGCAAAATAATGCTTGGAAAAAGCACATAAATACTTTACCTTATGGTGTAAATGTAAAAAAAAACACCTAAAGATGTACTGGCATGGGAAAGTTCAATTTAATGAATGAAAGTGGGGGGAAACGAATCAGGGAAAAAAAATAAAAATAAAATTCTCCCATTTCTAATCACAGGATGCAAATATGGGCCCTATACCTAAAGTTCACTTTATGATAGTTCAGCTTCCTTAATTTCCAGCTTTTGCAGTTTAACGTGCAAGGGGATTCTAAGCAATTTCACGTTTTTCCTTCCTTTATTTAGAAACCTCCACATTTATTAGGAGACCTTACAAATTTGGGGGAGCTTTTAACAGCCTGCATGAGTAGACAGGCAGCCTCCAACCCAATATTTGGAGTCCCTTCTCAATATAATTACTGAAAGTTGGTGACATATTGTAAGGTGAGAAATACATAGAAATTGTAGCAAAGGATCTAAAATAGCCTAACATCATTATTTGGAAAGGGAAAACACCACCCTACTTAAACCAATTAATACTATATCCCTGAAATGTTCATATAATTAAAAATGATAAAGATGTTTTGTGTGCTTACACGGACACACAGACACACATGCATATACATAGGTAAACTGCATTTTCTGGATCATGCTATATTGCTATTTATCCATGTATATTTCCCTATTTTAGCACCATGACACTGTAAGGAAAAATAAACCCTACAAATATTTTAGATATAATCCAGGCCATGAATATAAAAAGAGGCAATAATGTAATGATTCTTATATTCTAGATAGATACACCAGTTTCATCATCATATATCAGTGCAATGTTACTAACATATACTGTATGCATATATAAAAGAAAGTTAACTTTCTATTTTATAAAAATTATTTTTTTAACAATTTACCAAGGGCATTTGCACCTTTGCCATAATGAAGAGAAGCAAAAAATGTATCTATAGCTAGATAAAAATGGAAGGAAAATATAAAATCCAGTATTTCAAGTTGGGATCTTTAGCCAAGCCTTTGACTAAATATAGAATTCAGTGTTTGAACTTCAAATATGGCACTTGTCATAGTAAGGGCAAATAGGTTTTGTTTTTTCACAGTTAGTGATCCATTCTGTTCCTTTGGTATATGTAATTTTAAAATCCAGGTAATTACTTCAACTAGCTGAATTTTAAATCACTACATCTTCCTCACCTGCATAGTGTGGAACTGTGATTTTTTTTTACAAATCTATTTCATAAATTTGATGGGCCACAATTAGCTGTATGACAATTAAAATTATGTTGACCTCAGTATGTTCATTATTATTATTATTATGTATCAAAAACGATGATAGGAAAAATAAACACTAAGCATACACAGTATTTAACTGCATAATGCCAAAAGAGAGTGTGATGTTAGGTACCCACAAGATGAGGTTTGGGGTGATCAGTAATGGCAGTTTTGCAATCATGTGCTTGGAGAGTAGAAATCTCTCCCTTCCCTCACCCCCTCACCCCAACTTTTTTGAAATGCTTCCCATCGTCCTTCTCTTTTGACAATAACATCCTGGGCAGGTTTTCCATCAGTCATACAAATGGTGTGATATTAATCATGGCCAAAAGATTGTGCTCTTCAACAAATAGCATTGGATCCTGGGGAACGGGAGAGGAGGAAGGGAGCGGAGGGCAGAAGTAATGGATCTGTAAGGCCTGATTGCAGGTGCCATTGTATCATTATCCATCTTTTACCATTCTTGTTGTTGTTGTTGTTGTTATGAGCACTCGGGTTTGAATCTGGTCTAGAAAGTGCACAGAGAGTACTTTAACGGCTTTCTTGGTGGTTGCAGGAAAACAGTTGTTTAAGCAATGTTCCTTCCCTAATTCAAATGGCAGCTGGCCAAGACACACAGCAAAGCATTCTGGGTCTGCCAGTCTCACACATAAGCAGAGTCACTAGACTGAGTCCTGCCAAAGTTAGGCACACTCATGCGCGGCAGGTCCTTGTTCCTGATTTCGTATATTGATTTCCGTTTAGCTTGTGCTCCCCTCACAGCCATTTTGATCTTTCTCCAACCTAAGTGGTTCAGTTCAGCTAAGTTGAGCACCACACAAATGCCACTCACGGCAAACATGAAGACCAAGAAAACCGTCTTCTCGGTGGGCCTGGAGACATAACACTCGACTTCCTTAATGCAAGGGTATCTGTCACATTCATACATAGAAGGGACATTGAATCCATACAGAAAATATTGTCCAACCAGGAACCCAATCTCCAGGGCATTTCTGAAGACCACCTGAATGATATAAAATCTAGAGATGCCTTCTTGGCGCCTCATCTTTGACTTTGAGGTTCTTATGGCTGGATTGGGGATTTCCTTCACCTCCAAGCAATCAGGTTCTGCTTCCTTGGTGGAGTTTTCAGTATTTTGCAGCACCCCATTGACAATGGTGTTCTTGATTTTCTTACTGTCGTCCCGCTTCATGGAGTCCTGATCTCGATCCAAGGCAAGGAAAACAGTAGAATACCTCATTTCCCTCTGCTTGGCAGACTGATGAACGGAGTACGTTATAAAACAGAGACTAGGAGTGCAGACCATGATGATTTGAAATACCCAGTATCTAATGTGAGAAATAGGAAATGCTTGGTCATAACATGCCTGGTTGCAGCCTGGCTGCAAGGTGTTGCACACAAACATTGTCTGCTCATCGTCATACACAGTTTCACCTACAATCGCCACAATAAGAATCCTGAAGATCACGACCACAGTCAGCAGAATCCTATAAAACAAAGGTTGGGTGAATGTACATGTATAGGGGTTGGAATTTAAAAAAAAACCACAAAATTCATTGGTCACTGTCTATGTTGTCAAATAGTGCCTAAGGACCTAGGAGGCCTTCAGCCCTCACTCATAAAAGCTCAGTAAATGGCTCTGGGCTAGTTTGTTCCTCCCAGCCTATTTCACTATTTCACAAGTAAAAAATGGAGAAGAAGATGGTATGAGCACTGCTTTCAGTTTCTGGAGGAAAGGTTGAGTACACATCTAATAAACACATAAATAATATCTGAGGACCTAACCTTAATGCTATGAACATTGAAGCATTTATTATAGTTGTTTCTATTGTTTTTGTTTTTGCTTTTTTAACTGTTTCTTTGGCCACGTTTTAATATTATTAATATGACACACACATTTATTAAAAATCATTTGTCCATGCAATTCCTACATTTTTTTAGTTGAATGAAATTATTCCCTGGCTGTTTTCATTGCCCTTAAGTGGAACTGTCCAGTGCTGAATTTGTATGGCACTCACCCACAGAGAACTTCATAGCTTTTGTTGAATGGTTTGATTTTATGAAACAATGCCCCTCTCTCTAGGGACATTTACAGCAAGCAGGAAAAACCACTTCCTTGGTCTATGAAAGTACACAAAGCTTAATTCTACTAGCAAAGGACAAAGTCTATAACAACGGTCACTTGAGACGCCCTTTCTCCCTCCCATTCCCCTTCCTGAGCCTCTGCTGCAGTACAACAGAAGTTGATCAATTAAAAAAAGGCGAAATTAAAACCAGCAGTGCATCTCCCATTTTCCTATGGTATGCAATATATTGATCAACCATTACAAATCGTAACTGAGAAGAGAGGCAAATCAGAGGCAAGGAGGCTGCTTGCCCTTACTTTACCCTTGTTCCTATTATTACTATTATTTGCACACTGCAATCACCAGCTAGATTAGAGATTACTCTTGGGACTTAAAAAATACATAAATCTACCCAATATATATATTATATATATATATATCCCCGTCCATATGTATGTGTGTTTTCATTAAGTATTAATTCAAGAATCTTTGTTTATGAACACATCAATGGGAGCGGAAACTGAGGAGTAAATTGTATAGAAGTTAAAAGTCTCCCCGGAACTCTGCAATAAAATACAGAAATAAAGGCATGTGAGAAGCGGGAGACGCCAGTCCTGTTCAGCCGCAAGCAAGTTCATTGAAGAAATATTTGAGGACAAGGAAAGAGGGAAGAAGGGTCAGTCAAGGTGTCCCGTTCAGGCTACAACCCTGCAGCTCCCTTCCTCGGGGGTGGGGGGGGAACCAATCCGTTATAAAGACTTTTCTTCCAAATTCCTGCCTTTGGAATTGGAGAAATGACAGCCAAGGAGAGAACAGGCACTTTCAGAAATGAGTTTACAGCCTCCACCGCAGCTTTGCCGAAAATCAGCAGGTCAAGCGGGCAAAGGGAACTCCGGAGACGGGAAGGGAAGGGAAAGAGAGAGAGGATCCCAACCTGGCCGGCTGGGAGCCGGTGGATCGGGCTTACCTGCCTATCATAGTAGAGTGCTGCTGGACAGCGGCTTCGAGGAGTCTCTCTAGGATGGTCCATTCCCCCATCGCGGTTCATCCGGAGGCGAAAGCTCGGCGGCGGCAGCACCAGTGACCGCACCAGAGCGGCCGAAGAAGCACCAGCCTGAGCCGGGCCTCCTTGTCCTGCCAATCGAGGCCCCGACCCCCGGGGGGCGGGCTGCTTGGAAGGCAGGGCGGCGGCTCCGGGGAGCCAGCTGAGGCGGCGATCGCCTTCCGTGTCTCTCTGCCTGTCTCCCCGCTGCCTTTAAGTAGGCTCTGCTTGCGTCACGGCCAGGTTGGAGGGGAGCAGCTAAGCGGCGGCGCCGCCACAAGCTGCAAGGGATCGCCGCCTCCCCCGCCGCCAGGCTGCCAAAGGTTCCGGCGCGAAGGGGGCGACTCTTCGCCAGCGAGCCCAGCCGCGGTTGGGTGGGCGCGACCTCTCGCCCCTCTCTCCGCCGAGGTGCTACTTTGCGGAGGGGTCGCCCGGCATCCAGGCAGGTAAGGGCGAGATCGGAGGGGGCTCCAGCCCGTTAGCATCCTCGCGGCTGCTGGATCCATTTGCCTCGAGCCTTTGGGGCTGGGCCTTCGGCGGGCTCTTGAGAAGAGAAGGGCCTTTCTTTGCCCCGGGCTAGCCGGGTCTGGGTGAGAAAGAAGGAACGAAAGTGTCCGGCGTGCTGGAGACCAACAGTGGGGAGAAATCAGATTACTTCTTCCGAACCCACAAAGCAACGCCTGTTTGATCCGGGTCTTCGCGCAGAAGGCTACAGTGAGGATGAACGGAGCAAGTCGCCAAAGCAGCTCCTGCTTTGAAGAGAAATTGTACCTGTTTGAGAAATGCCTTTGTGGGTAGGTGAATCCTCCCTTAAGAAGGCACCTTTTCCCGGTGCTTGATTTCTCTTCACCTACACTCAGAGTTCCGAGATAAGACAAGGAGACCTTAAGACAGGGTTAGTAGGGTGGAAAGGGCCAGTATAAACAATTGGACCAAGTTGCATATTTTAGCACTCTTGGCAACTGCTAACCCTTTTGCACCACTGAGAGGGGGTGGGTTGGGCAGAAAAGATGATCAATTTCTTTCCTTGGTGTGGGTGGGGGTGGGGGTGTTGAGAGAGGGGGGTGTTTTTAAGACACCCATCTAATCAAATAGTGTTCTTATCAAAAGGACTTGTTTCGCATGCCATGCATTATGTCACGTTCTTCGAAATGTGATGGTCATCCTGCTGGGCTTGGGACTTTGCCATGAATTTTGCTACCAAGCTCCTGGAGGAAACTCTTAAGATGCCACTGGGTTCACAAGCATCCACAGAAGGGGTCAAAAGGATGTCAGAATGGCAGCTGCATCTCCACACTTTTGGAGCCTTTGTCTCCTTTTCATATGCATTCTATACCCAGCCAAGGGAGAAAACATGTATGGCTACGCCAACAGCATGTGGCCAAGCAACTCTCCAAAGCTGGGAACCAACCCAGATGCACCATGAAGTGGCTTTGTAATGTCATCTTATAAAAATCAAGATATCTAATGTATTACAAAATTGGTGGAGCTTTTATTTCTAGGGCAGCACATCTCCTCTGGATGTACATTTCAATAAGTTTTTTTGCTAAAATTGTAACACATGGATTTCAAGACATTTTTTGCAGATGTGTGTATTAGTTCTAATAAGAGAGTCATGGCAAGCTGTAATGTCTACTGTGTCAACACTTAGCGGCAAACCCGGGTGTGATGCTGAGAAATGTATGAACTGAACCAATGAGTCATTGCTCAATGTTCTGCTTCACAGTTCAAGCTGGCACTTTGCTCTGTCTTCCCTACTGAATGTACATGTCGTTCTGACAGCACAAATATGAAGCCATGGATGCAGCTGCAGTAAGCACAAGGGAATCGGGCAAATCTGTCTTGGCTGCAATGATAAGTGGCATTTCAGTCTAATTCTTGACTTTGGATATTAAACATGATCTGGCATTGTAATTTCACGGCTCTGAGTTTTCATGTACACTAATTATACAGCAACATGGATAACCATCAAAATGCCATGGGCACCAAGATGGTATAACTATCCCAGAAAAGAATGGCCCTGTAGCTTTGAAGAAGGAAGCCTGCAGAAAGTTGCTTACAGTTTTCCAGTTGGCTGCCCTTGCGTTTCAGTGAATGTGGCTGAATGTCTTCTGATGACAATTCTGAAAGATAAACTGCAGAGGTGAGGAAGTAAATCAGAAGCAGACATGTTTTATGTCAACTGCAGTCAACTCCTTTTTTTCACCAAAGATGTTATACTGTAATAATTATCTGAATCCCTTTTTAATTAAGGAGAAAAAGGAAACAAAACTATTTCAGCTCCCTAGGAACTGTCATTTGTAGTTGCACACCCATTGTTGCAGACAATGAAGACTTGGTATCTTGCATAATTAAATAATATAAAAACATAGCTTTCTGTCCTAAAACAATATCTTTAAAGGCTGCCTGGATGTAATATTCAGCATGTTGAAATACATGATGCAATATTTCAGACTGATGATTTTCAAACAGGAAAGTACGCTGGGGAGAAAGAGGCCACTTATGCTCTGCTGCCGCTGGACAACTGTTGTAGTACAAGTCAGTGAACAATAATAATTATTTGCAGTAGGACCATTCTTTATACAAACCACTTTTCAAAATGCAGGCATGATCACAACTGAGCTCAAAATTTCAGTTGCTCCACAAGACAATTGGTAAGTGAGTTTTGCCCCATTTTATGACCTTTCTTGCCACAGTTGTTAAGGGAATCAGTGCAGTTGTTAAGTTAGTAACATGGTTGCTAAATGAATCTGACTTCCCTGTTAACTTTGCTTGTCAGAAGGTCACAAAAGTTGATCATGTGACCTGGGAAACTGCAACCATCATAAACACATGCCAGTTGACAAGTGTCCAAATTTTGATCATGTGACGGTGAGAATGCTGCAATGGTCATAAGTGTGGAAAACGGCCACAAGTCATCTTTTTTCAGTGCCATTCTAACTTTGAACAGTCACTAAACAAAAGGCTGTAAGTCAAGAACTGCCGCTAAAAGATGGATTCCCAAATACTATATACCTACGGTACCATCTGCAGATCATCTATAGATCACGTATGATGAGGATTCACACCTAGTCTGTCTTAGAATAGTCATTGCTATACTAATCCCTCTTCCACCATTATCTTTTTATCTCTGAATTATGAACAAATTGTTTCATTCCCTTAGGAATTCAATGCACCAAAAAAATAGAGCTAAAGTGAAATGCTTTGCAAATTTTTGGATTTTCACAGATTCACAGATTGACAGAGTTGGAAGGGACCTTGTAGGTCATCTAGTCCAACCCCCTGCCCAAGCAGGATAATTGCCTCTACCTAGAATCTAAAATAAGAGCCTAGAAATAAGTATGAGACATGGAGCAAAGGAAAGCATCTCTAAGATCTTTTGGAAGATTGATAAATCTATAGCCCAAGGTTTTTCAGACTGCTGTTCAGACTCTGTCCTTGGTTGAATGGAACATTTTTGTTACTACAGTTGGCCTATTTCTTATTTACCACACTACAAAATTAATGTTGGTGTCATTTGCTATAGTTTACAAGGAATTGGTACTTAATAAAGGTGCAATAGTTTTGGCAAAATCTAGCAAGCAGTCATTTTAGAAAAGGCAAAACTAATTCATTTAAAAAAACTTAAAATGTTATTTAATATCTACATGAAGCCATTAAGTGATACTATTCAGTGGCTGGGGTATGAAATATCAAGGAGCAGAGGGTACCCAGTTGTATGACTATATCCCAAATAAACATGAATAATGCTAGAAGTTTTGAGCCAGTGTCACAAGGCTGTAAAAATCTGTATCTATAGCAACAATGAGATTTTAAATTAAAAAAAATAAGAAATGGTTATTATTTCTTAAGCACCATTGCCCAGGGGATGCCTGATTGGGGTTCCTTTCATGTCCCTGTTAAATGCCCACCAAAGTGGTACATATTTATCTGACTGACATTAATTCTAGTTAGGGTTTTGTGTCCATAGAATAAACTGATCTATAATCTGGGGTTCTCTTAGACCAATAGCTTTTGCTGAAAGAAATACATGGAAAGTGCATCAAGGACAGCCTTTGATTACTTTTGACTTCTGTATCATGTCAGCTATTCCTAGTGCATTCTCCTACGTCTTTTCATATCTTGATTGGACTATTGTAAGTGTACATGGGACATGCCCTTGAAGATCACCAGAAAACTTCAGCTGGAAGAAAATGCAATTTCCTGTGGAGAATGCCCTAATATCATTATGTGCAGGATCTGCATTATTTGCTGATTGTTTATGGGTGCAGTTCAAGGTGCTAATAAGTTATAAACCACTAAAACTCTCCTCACCTTTTGCTGTGCAAAACAGCACATCTTAGGGCAATGATTTTGAAACCAAGGTACCTCAGATGAGTTAACTTGTAGAATGTGTTCAAAATTTGGAACCCGTGATTTCTATGGAATTGAAACTGGGCATATTTTATAACACACTAGCTGATGACCCGGCCTTGCCGGGGTATGTATTTATGGGAATGCCATTTTGCTCCCTCCCTCCCTGCCTGACTTGTCTTCCCCTCCATCTTCCTTCCTT
>JANHFQ010003100.1:51787-65164 GCA_032468035.1 Aparallactus werneri
AGAAACACTGCTCTAATAAAACAGACCATGGGCGTAGATGTGGATGCTTTATTGAAAGAACAGGATATCATGAAACTGGGGAAAATAGGAATACATACAATTAGAACTAAATACAAGATAGGCAATACTGAGTTACTGCTGAACATAACAATTAATAAACACAAGCATTCTAAATCTCACCAGCAATGCTCTGTTTGTGGGATGTGGGTTTGTCCTTGGATGATCATGTGCCACATATTAAGGTGGATTCTTCTTTGTGCTTCTGCCTTCTCCAAATGCTAAAGGAAATGGAGTCTGGCTTTCTAGTGTGCACTTGTTTTGAGAGTGCGGGCTGATGGGTAAAGGGGTTAGGTCAGCTTCAAACAATATAATTGGTATTTGTCTCTCCGGCCACTAGATGGGGCTAGAGAGCAACAACAGTATATAGAGATCATATGTTGGGGCATATTTGTCCCTCCGGCCACTAGATGGGGCTAGAAAGCAACAACAGTATATAAAAGTTATATGCTGGGGAATGACAGTTACTGTGTAATTTTTATTATGTTTTCTTAGGACAGTGGTCTGGAGTAAAGGACATTTAAACATTTCTCCTAGATAACCCAATCCCAGTCCCATAACTGCTACTTGCCTTTCATGGATGGTACAAATCAAGCTAGCCAGGATTAATCCTATGCTTAATGATATGTTTAGATTATTCTCTAAATCTAACTCTTATTATTTTTTATTGCGGTATGACCAGTTTGGGAAATGAAGAAAAGTGAATAGGGGTTAATGAAATATTCAGTATGATACTTAGTTACTGAAAGCTGAGCCAATGTATAAAAATAAATTTGGTTAGGTATTTTGTTTCTTAACAATAAAACTGTTATCTGTGCTCGTAGTAGAGTGGGTCACATTTCAGATACTACTGTATGTCTTCTGGGGACAACTCCTTAAACTGAACATTTGATAATCTGAAATTATGTTTCTATGTATAGGTAGTCCTTGACTTAGGACAATTGAGCTCAACATTTCTGTTCTTAAGTAATACAGAGGGTTTTTGTTTTTTTCATTTTATGACTTTTATTGCCACAGCTGTTAATCACTAGCTGAATCACCTTAGTTGCTAATAGTAACACAGTTGTTAAATGAATCCAGTTTCCCCATTGATTTGCTCGTCAGAAGGTCACAAAAGATTATCACATGACCCCAAGACACTGCAACCATCATAAGTATGAGTCAGTTGCCAAAAGTTGGAATTTTGGCCAAATGACCAACTTTTGGGGATGCTGCAATGGTCATAAGTGTGAAAAGCGTCATAAGTCACTTTTTTCAATGCCATTGTAACTTTGGACAGTCACTAAACAAATGGTTGTAAGTCAAGGATGACCTGTAGTGGTATCTAAATGGGTCAAAATAATTTTTCAGGCCAGAAACTGGTGCCTGACACTCAAAATGACTAAATAGCCTCTTCCAAAAAAGTTTCCTGCTGTAGAACTGAAAGATACTTTTGCTATTAAATAATAATACATTTCTGAAGATGAAACTTAAATAATGGGGTCCCACAAAAAAATACACGGGCAACACCGGGTAATCAGCTAGTTGAATATAATGTAATCATTTCATAGAGCTATTTAAGGAGCTGTGAACCTTGGTTAATAATGACAATGGAGACTGCTGTCCCTAAGTAATGCAATCAAATGATGTTTTACTTTAAAACCACCTTGCTTAGCTATACAAATCTGTTGTATTACCATTGTAAAGGTAGGACTACCTGTGTGTAAAGATGAATATCAGGTGGATTTTTTTCTTCTTATTCTTTGTCTCACCATAAAATCATGGCTTATGAAACACCAACTTTTACTCTCACAGCACCTGCTCAGTTTGTGGTGTATCTATATTTCAGCCATGTTCCTTTATCGCCAATTTGTTTTTACTTCGAAGGATGCAGTGAATGTAGTAGCAAATCTTAGGAAAACCCTTGAAACCTGCATTATAAATTTGTCCAGAAATTGTTAGGTTAGAATATCTTAGTTATTTGCCCAGAGGTAGTTATAGGCTTTTCTTCCCTTCTCGTGGTAACATGTTTTGCAAACCATATACAGCTATTTTTATTTTTATTTTATTATAAAGCATATAAGAAACAATCTATTTTATTATACATTTATTCTCTGTAAGATATGTCCTTTGCATCTCCAACTCTTAAAAAAAAATCTTGAGTAGACCAAGTTATGTCTATCAGCTCATACTTTGCTAATAGCCTTTCATTGATAAACCACTAAAATGGCCATTAATTTTCAATTCAATTCATATTGAATTGAATTCATTCATATCTTGTTTATTTCAAAAACAGATAGAATATTAGTACACACTTGAAGATGTCATACCTGGATTATGCTAATAGTTGTTTGGTAGGCTTTTCCAACTATGATGTCCTTACACTAGTTCAGACCCAGAATTTGCTCCTAGATCTGTCTGGATATACTCCTATTCCTTTTCTACCTCAATTTTGGCTGAATCTTTAAAAGCTGTATGCATTTAAATGTCTAATGCTGACTTTTCAGGCCACGCATCTAATACCAACTGGCCTATTTGAACAACTCGATTCCAATTCACTTTTTCCTGTGTGTTCAGCTTGATTGTGTGACAAGTTTTTCCTCATGTTAAAATGGCCCTTTACAGTGTAGGATTTTTCCCACTTAACTTCCTGGAATCCATTCTGCCTTGCATTTCTTTTGATTTAAAGAAATCAAGTTAAAATGGCTTCTTTATGCAAGACCTTTATGAAACTGGAAAAACCTTCTTTCTCATGATTCACTAGAAATTTATATTTTGGTTGTGCACTGTTAATTATACTGCATTAGCAAATGCCTTGCATTAAGTATTGTATTATTTTATGGCAGGTTGTACCATATATAGTATTTTGATTTTCCTGTTCTGCACTTAGCTATATTTGCTCATTACCACTACTAAATAGTTAATGTTTAATTTCTGATAAAATCTCACATTTATGATAACAAATTCAGTTCCAGGATCTTTGCACTTTTTACGTAGTGAACAACCTCAAATGTTTTTGTTCTCTTTTGTATGTAGGTATTGCTTCGAGATTTGAGAGTCGCATGAGTCCTCTGATGCCAGCTCAAGTCACCAGGGTAGCGGCTATCTCATCACCAGCTGTGACGTTCATGGCAACCAATTTGGTAGATCAAACATTAGCAGGTGTGTTTATGTTTCACTATACTGATTATCCCACTAAAGCATATGTTGTGTATTTGCATACATTTCAACCAAATTGTTTCCTATGTTGTACAGTAATGAAAAAAACCCTCTGCTAACAGAAGCATTTTGCAACTGAACTAAATCTAGCATGGTTACGCAGCAACTGTTGTAGGATTTGCATCAATTGAAGAATAGAGGAGGTTTCTTTTTCACAAATTATATTCCAATATGGTCTTTTTTCCCCCTTTTTTAGACCTTGGAGTCAAAGAAGTGATTTCCCCCCCTCTTTTAATAAATAAGACTGGAGCAATAATATTTTAAAATCCTTACAATGTCAGCTGGAAAGGAATACCTCTATTTATTAGAGCAGATGTATTATAGAAGCCACATCTCCACTAAAATGTGTTTTCACAGTACAGGAATGAAAATATTTATATCTATATGGTTTTTGTGGTGACAGATATTATTTGATATTCCATAATTCCCTCTTACCTGTCATCATATTATGAATATACCTTCTTTGTCTTTCTGATCTTCAGGCTCATCTACTGTAACTAGCCAGCTGCCATTTAGACACAAAAACTGAAATTGTTTTTCTCCCCCCCCCCCATGGGTGAAAATTAGTGATTCTTCAAATGTTCAATCTACCCAGATTCCAATATAAAATTGAATTGATTCACACTTCCTGGACTGCACCTGTTATTTTTTTTGCAGTTGTCTGAATGTTGCAAATGTTTAAACTATTTTGCCTTAATTATATACTCATGCAAGAGAGAATATACTTGTCTTTAATTCAGTTGGATTATTTTATTTCAATGGAAGATCATAGCTTGGCTTTTCAACCTTCAGCAATCAAAGGTTGCAGTAGATACTAACAAAACACTTTTGTGTACATTAAAATATTTTGTCTCATCTGGACAACTTTAGGATAACATAAGATGCTCAATGCACTTATTTTGGTGCATTTTGGTCAAAACCTGAGAAAAAGCCAATATCACCTAATATAAAACCAACATCACCTAATATAAAAGCTGGTAGCAATGTCTTGAGTATGTTCATAGGACACATTAATGTCAGTCTGATCATGCTTTACTGAATTTACCCAGTTTTGTAACTGATACACTGAAGCATAAATTAAGTATACAGGTAGGCTTTATTGTGCAATATACTATGCTAAATTATGGGTTTGCCAAACATACTTCACTAAATTGGTTTTCAGCGTGTCTTGTTAACACATTGATTATATAACATTGTTTAGATCAAAACACTAGTAGAAGGAAATGAAACAAAAGCATTGTGCAAACTTACATTCAGGATCAAATATCAGATGAGTAGTCTTCTTTTATTTTCCTCCTAGTAAATAATGCTAATTCCAAGAAACTGTAACTCTTAGTTAAATATTTGTATCTTAATTTCAGTATTTTTCATATTCCTGTTCCTCATAAATTTATGAATGCACTAGCTGATAACCTGGCATTGCCTGGGTATTTTTTTGTTGGAATGCATTAAAATAAATTTTAGAAATGAAACAAGGAGGTAGTGAAATGTTGGAGAAGTAACAATGTTTTATTGCAAAATTTGTTGGTAACCACATTTGTAGTTTGTCCCTCAGAAGCAAGAATAAATAAATTGTGTAGCTGGGGGGGGTGATGGGTGAAGCCAGAGGTGGAGAGCTGGGTGGGAGGATGGGTGAGGCTGGTAGGATGTAGCTGGGGATGATGGGTGAAGTCAAGGGTGGAGGGCAGGGTGGGAGGATGGGTGAGGGTGGTAGGGTGTAGTTGGGGGCAGATTGGTGAAGCCAGAGGTGGAGAGCAGGGTGGGAGGATGGCTGAGCAGACTCCTATACCTGTGAGATGGTGGCGGATGGGCTGCTGGAGGAAGTAGGGGACAGCAGCGGGCAGCAGGAGTCAGCATGGGTGAAGGCAGTGTGTCCAAGTAAAGCAAGCGGCACAGCAGAGGCCTGTAGGCTGGCAAAATGGTGGTGGCCAGGCCATGGGAGGAGATAGGAGGCCACGGAAGCATTTGGCGAGGAGAATCAGGCTGCATGGGGAAGGAGGCAGGGCTTCTAGGCTGGCAAAATGGTGGTGCCCAGGCCACGAGAGGAGGTAGGAGGTCACAGCAGCATTTGGCGAGGAGAAGCGGGTTGCATGGGGAATGAGGCATGGCTGCTAGGCCAGCAAAATGTCAGCACCTGGGCCATGGGAGGAGGAAGGAGGCTGTGGCAGCATTTGACGAGGAGAAGCAGGCAGTGGCATGGAGGAGGTGGCAGGAGTCAGCGGGGTGAGGAAGAGATGGAGGACGTTGGGTGTACTTACCAGGAGCATGGCTGTGAGCAGCAGGGGCGATGGAGCAGAGGGAAATTGGTGTGCTCTCTGTAGGTTTGTGAAGGTGGTGAGGTGTAGTCTGTCACTGGACATGTGCAGTAGATAGACGGATGGGCGAAGTTGCTCTCTGATGCCCCTTGTGGCAAGGCAGAGTTAATTTTGGTGGATTGTAGTTGGGGGGGTGGGGAGTTCAACCGCAATTTTAGGGAGGGTAGAGGCTTGGTGGACAGGGACCCCTACTTGGCCAGGTACACAATTACACCATCCTTTAAACATTTATGTATTCACCTCTTTCTGCTCTGCCAGGCACAAAGCATACATGCATATCTTTGTGTCATAATTTCCTGGGATAACTCCACTCTCCACTCTCACCAGGATGGGCCCCTTCTAATTTCAGGGCTAATCCATCAGTTTACATTCATATTTTTCAGTATATTTTAGTATATTTTTCAGTATATTTTAGTATATTTTCACTCATTGCAATTGTTTTAACTCTTTTTTTGAATTTTTTTATTAGAGTATTATAAAATACAAAATACAAAAGTAAATAGAAGAACAATGGGGGGAGGGGAAAGGGGGAAGTGAAGTGAGGAAAGATAGGGAAAAAGAAAAAGAAGCATTGACTTCCGACGCTGTTACAGTAAAATAAGCATTACCATCAAATCATAGCTTTTTGCTTTTCTATAATAGTATGAACAAGTCATTTCTATAAAGATCTATCAGTCTAATCTTGTTTGAAACAGGTGCAGTCAAAGTTACCTTCTTTTCCACATCATCAATTGTTTTAACTCTGATGCAGAATTTGGAAGTGCACAGTCTTCTGGATAACTCAGTGTTGGATGAGATTAATTAGTGACTGGATTTAGTAGAGTCTCAATTTCAGTCCTTTTGGATGCTGTTGGTTGCTCCTCCTCCCTTTCAGGGAAATCTACCACATTCAATTTCTTATGCATCCTAAGATACTCTCTGCCTTCTTGCTTTGTTACAAAGCTGCACCTGTTTCAAACAAGAATATCAGCATATCAACTGAAATAATGCATTGGGGATGTAAAAGAGCTTGCCTTTTTAGACTAAAACAATAAGGACACCTGATTCTGTTTGCATATATCGCAGCTGCACCTAGTTAGTAGATGCCTTGCCTAACTCTGTGCCCAAGTCTTCAGGTTTAGTTTGCTGCAGACTTTTCCAAGTTGACAAAACAAATTATTTTGCTAGAGAAACCGTGACCACAAAATTGTTAGCATGTGGACTACTGTGGTAGAAATACATGCTTTAGTGATAAAGCTTTGACATTTTTACCTGTATAGTTCAAATTGTTTGACATTGAGTTTAATTGTTAATTAGAATTCCATTCTAGAAATCATGATCAGTTTATAGGAACGAAATATACTTTATTTCCTCCACTAGATTTTTGCTGTACCTTTTGGTGTTTGGGTACATTTTGTAGAACCTGAGAAAGACACTTTTTTCATGATTTCCTAGATCATTGTAGAATAAGAGATTTTTGTGGGGGAGGGGAGCAACTTAGAGTTTTTGTTTTAATTGATATTATAAGCAGCACTTTTGAGATGGATTTATGTTATTTAAAATTTGGAATTTTATGATTAGTAATTCAAACTTGAAGGTGATATTATCAGGACGAAATTGAACCATAGATGCATTTTGGGCAGCTTTGATAGCATCTCACATGATATACAGACAATTGTATGTTCCGTCATGACTGTTTTTCTGTCCATCACTCTAATCCATCAGTAGAGCTATCTACAGACCCCTTGCATTCCAGCCTTTCCTCCAGCCAATATAATCACACCTAGAGCTTCCTGGTTAGTTTTTATGGACTGATTATCTGGATAGAGGCAAGGGGGGGATGAGTAGAAAGGAAAGGATGGAGTCCAAAAATCAGCAGGAAGGAGGAATATCAACATATCAATATACCAAGTTGAGGTCTTGTTGGGTCTGTTTCTCACAGCAATCATTATAAAATTATTTCTGAGGAGGATGCCGTTCTTGGATTCAACAACACAACACATTTGGATTGGAGTCTATTCCCAATGGGCCTGGCCATTTCTGGTTCAGCTCTGTAATGGTCTTGGGAGTAGTCTTCAAATATTCTGAATTTCGAATCTTGGGGGAATGTGATGTTTTGGACCAGTACTGCTTTCCAGATGATAGGTACAGGAAATGGACATCTCCACGAGATCTCCCAATTAGAAAAAAGGGCCTCTACTCAATTCTCTCATGGGTATGTATCGGGGGCTAGGATTTGAATTCAAACTTTGGTTCTGACAATGTTGCTCCAGCTCAGTCAGTGGATAGTCAGCCTCTGGAATCTTCAAGCCATGATTCATCAGAGAATGCTGAGCAATCGCAGGCATCTCCTAATCAGCTGAAGCAGTCAGATGATGAGGGTCATCAGCATCAAGAACCATACGTGGCTCAGTGAGCTAAATGCTTCAATTTGTGTTTTCATTTCTCTGACAGCTGCCTGTAATTAAGGCAAGTTTGAATCTCACTAGGCTCAAGGTCGACTCAAACTTCCATCCTTCTGAGGCAGGTAAAATGAGGACCCAAAATGCTGGGGACATATATGTACAGGTTATTCGGGTTTTCTCCCGCGTAGAATTGGAAGTATCTTGGCAACGTTTCAATGGCAGTCAGTGAGGCTTCTCACTAGGCAAAAGGCATGGCCTGAATAAATGCAGCTACCTGTTTTCAGGAAGATTTATGTATTTATTTATTGGACTTTAGTGTATTGTAGTGTATTGTAGCTGTGGTGTATTCAATCTTTGTTGGAAAGAGCCATTTGAAACCCCAATTTGTGATTCTTGTTCCTTTGTTTATTTATAAATCCTTGACTATTGATTGGCAGACAATTCAACTTGGTGCTCTCACATCTTGGACCACTCTATGGCAGCCTAGACTTCAAACAGATTTATTCAGGCAAGATCCCTTTGTACAGAACCTGATTTTAATCTTGTCTACTGTTATCACCTTGACTCAGGGGTGGGATTCAGCCGGTTCAGACCAGTTCAGGCAAACCAAATGTTAATTTTACATCTGGTTCACCGAACAGGTAATTGCAACAACTGGCTGGCCCCTCCCACACCACCCTGCCCCTCCCAGGAATTTCCACACAGCCTGTTTTGAATGGCAGGTAAGTGCAGGGCCCGCACGAAGGCCCTGGGAGGATGAAAAACGGGTCTCCCAGAAGTGCTGGAAGTCTGGAAATGGGCCCGTTTCTGGCCTCTGGAGGGCCTCTGGAGCCCAGGGAGGGCAAAAACCCTGTGGTGAAGGAGGTCGACTAGGCCACACCCACCCAGCAACCGGGCAGAAAACCGGTTGCTAAAATTTTTGAATCCCACCCCTGCCTTGACTCCATAGCAACTGTATCTGAATGTGTATGCCTGAAACCTAGACAGAACAGTGGGTGTCTGGGAAGTGCCATCTTGGTAAATCCAAATAAGCTTTCCTAATACACATACCCCTTGACTTACAACCACAACTGAGCCCAGAATTCTAGTCATTAAAGTTGTTGAGGTTGTTAAACAAGGCACCCATGTAATCCTGGTTCTCCCCACTACAGTCATTATGTACGGAGCCTCAGGGGTTGTGAGAAATCCTGGGTTGCTAAATGAATGGTCATGAGTTGAGAATTAGCTGTATATACAGAAGCTGTGCAAATTGGTTTTCAGATTTTTGCTTCGGGGATTATATTTTTCATTCTATAAAATGCACTTAAGAGGAGGAAAGCAAGAAAAAAATATTCTGACCCGGAGCCTGAGAGGACCACAGTTGGGTGTCCTCTCATGTGCCAGCTCTGCCTATTGACTCCTGCACTGTGGAAAAGAGACAGAAGAAGCGGGCAATGACAAAGACAGAAGAGGCGGGGTTCAGCACTGTAAAAGGACCCCCTGTAAAAGGACCCCCACTGCTGCAGTCTGGCTGCTATTCACCATATTCGCTCCATAAGACGCACAGACATTTCCACCCACATTTTTTGGTGGGGGGGGTGTCTTATGGAGTGAAAAATATGGTATACTTATTCAAGACATTTGTATGGTTATACAACTCAATGTGACTCTAGGGAGTTATATAAATGTTTTAAATAAAAATAATAAGAAGAATTTACTCTCGAAATCTAAAATGTATATCAGTTGGCATGAGTGTTTTTCTATAGGTTTGATCTGGTTACTGTATTGAAATAATTCAATCCATTAGAAGCTCATTTAATTCTCCCTAACTGGAGAATTAAATAAAAATGGGATTGCTAATTATCTGATTGAAAGACCCTTCCTATAGTTATTTCCTATCTCTGTTGCCATACATTACAGATGTTCTCAATTATATCAATTGTTGTCATTTATTTTTTGAACTGACCTGTGTTTTCTTGTCCGGTTAGGGATATAGACTGACAGAAATGCGGTCTACTTTACTACCTATGTTAGATGCGAAGAATTCCCATCCATTACTGAGGTTTTTTTTAAAAGGCCATTAAAAAATAATTAAACACTTGCCTGTTTTCCTAAAATGGGAAAGTTATACTATACAACTTCAGCTAATGGCATGGTAGTTAATAAAAATTCTGTGAGAAACTTTTTTTTGCCTGGCATTCTATTTCATATAAATGTTCCCCAATGAAGCATTTTTTAAAAGTTTCTCAATTTAGCTCTTGTTTAAAAACTATTCTATTTAGAAAGTGTAACCCGTTTTGGAAGCATATTCCTTTTCAGATACATCACTCCGAGAGTTTATATGTGTGTCCAGGTGGAGATTGTTGAACGGAGAGGAATAAATACTATATGCCACTCAAAGCTGTCATCTATACTGTGATGAAATCCATTGTGACAGATCTTGCAAAACCACTCCAGTAGATAGCCATGGTAGATTTTTTTTAAAAAAATATTTATATTCTTATCAACTCTCCCCTTAGCACTTTTTCATTTTTTTCCTAACTTGGCATGATGAATAGCAGGTAATGGACGAGTGGGAGAATCAATAAGAAAATAAGATGACAGTAGGTATAAGCATCAATAAATTCACATCACTCCATGCGCATTTAGAGAGCGGTACACATATATTGTAGATATTTGGAATGCACAATCTCCACACTCAGGCGTTAGGATAACGCCTAGAGTCTCTATGAGTTATATCCCAAGTAGCAATGTTTCAGAGAAGTGGAACATTATTAAGAACATGGGGAATATTTATATTTTGACTGGCTTTAATTTCATGTAAAATCAACTTGCAGAAAGAAGGGAAAACGCAAGTTCATCATTTACTAAAAATTGTCCACCCAGCTTACTGCTGTTGATATGTATTGGCAACAGGATTTCAGATTAGAGATTTTTGAAGCCCTATCTAGAGATACCAGAGGTTAAATATCAGTCTTTTGCATGCAAATGGGTGCTTTTCACAAGCTACAGTCTCTATTTAGTTCCGGAAGAATTATAGCCACAAGAACAAAACCATTCAAATTCAGTGTGCAATTTTCGTATGCAACCTGCAATGGAAATGGGAACAATTTTGAAGCAAGCTCTTTACTGGAACTTGGAGTACATCATTATTCCCCTCTCCATATGCTTTATTTTATGAGAACCTTTGGGTATTTTAATCATAACCAAAGCAGAATGAGTAAAGCAGATACTTCTAGATTTTTGCTAAAATAAAGATCAATAGCTTGGGCTGAAGGTGAGTCATGCATTTCAGTAGCATTGGGTTATCATGCAAAATCCAGTAATAGAAACACAGGCACCCTAGATTCATTGAATGTGACACCTTTTTCCCAAAGGGATCTATTGATTTATTGTTTGTAATCTGTATATCATTGTCTCTTGCATCCATGATTGCCCTTGAATTCTGCCATTAATCACAACTTGTTCTTTTATCAGCAACAACTAGAGGGAAATGTGCTGGGTTATGATGCTTTCTTTTTTAACAGGAAAGAAGCTTTTCAATCAACCACCATTCATTTTTTAGTAGTTTGGTTCTGCCTGACACCTGAGACATTTCATGCTTTAAGGGCCCATGAATCAATATTTATGAATAACTAAAATGTTCCAAGTCTGCTTCCTGACTGGTAAAAAGAGCTGCTTTTGAATACATTTACAAAAAAACATGACAATTAAGATACAAATATGCTCATAAGCCTTTATTGACATAATAAGAATGAACATATAACTGGATTACTCATTGGTTACTGCATAAGAATGATTGTTGCCAATATTTTAATTACTGTGATTTAGAATATTTTGATTGTATTCTACTTTTTAATGGAAAGAATTTATAGCACTCTGTTGTTATATTTCATTTAAAAAATATTGAAATGACTTTTTTTTGTAATACATTGGCTGAAATGTTCATTATTCATTAAAAAGTATGTTTTATATTCACTCCTGAATTTCATTATAATAAATTACTTAAAGGCTCTTTTTATTCTCTAACCAAATTTAGATGATTCTTTTAATTCAGCGTTTCCCTTCATATCTCAATAGTATTTTTCTTGCTTGCAAGGGATTCTACTTTGTCATACATTTTGTTGTCTTTATTAGTTTTATAGTTTTTGAAGATTTGCACAAAAACACTAGAAATGGCCTGCTCTTTCTTTTCTATCTCATTTCTAAGGATAAAAAATTCTCAACATTACAGTTCTAACTACTGTGTGTTCATGTGTGTGTGAATATAGCCCCCAAACCTTTTCTCCAAAACAACCAATGATTAGCAATGGATTTTAAGCTATCTTCCTGGGTCACATTTATAGCAACAAACCAGTTATTGTGAAATCTGTAACAAGGCTGCCCAACTAAATATAATTGTTTAATGCATCTATATTTTAAAAAATGACTATTTTTTAAAAATCAGATATGAATTTTTATCTGTAATATTCTAAAAGATGTGAATTAGTTTAAATCTGTCCTATTAGTATGACATTCACATATCACTCTATTTCCTCATTTGTGTTTGTTTGTTTGTTTGTGTGTTTATAAAGCCTGAAACTGTCATATATTTTTTCTTCCATTCAGTCATATCCAATTTTCAGAAACTGCCTGAACAAATCCCTACAATTTATTGGCAAGGCTTTTTAGAAGTGGCTTGCCATTTTATCCTTCCTTGGGCTGGGAGAAATTGACTGGCCAGAGATCACCTAGATGGTTTTGTGCCTAAGGCAGTACTAGAAGTCATCCCCCTTGTTTATAGCCTGATGCTTTAACCAATACATCAAGCTGGCTCTCTCTTGTCATATACATACCCCTAACCCAAAAAAAAATTTTGTTGACTGCTTTCCATATTACATTGATTTTAATTAAACATTTCATCACATGGAGAACTTTCACTGTCCCTATATATTTGCAAGTATCAGCCCTATCATGAGATAAGCTCAATTGATTTTTAGAACTTTACACATTGTGTAACTTTACACATTGTGCTTTACATATTGTGCTATTGATTTTTAGAACTTTACACATACTCCTCTAAGCAACCAACAAAGTGTCCATAATGCATAACAACAAACAAATCCAAGTTCCAAAGATGAATAGACCGGACCAGATTTTGGACAGAACTCATAGAGTGGCAACATTCTTCAGTATGAATTTATCAGTAACTGAACTTTATCTTGGTTGTCATTTTACGGATTCCTGCTAAGAATGCTACCAGTGGCATAGTGGTTCTTTGGAGTTTGGAGTCCTTAGGTCAGAATCAGGGGTTGGTTTGTACCAGTGCCTGCTGACTCGGGCGAGCCGGCCGCTACCACCTCGTTCGGTCTCCGTCAGATCAGCGACGGTTTTGGCCCTCCCACCTGCCCAAATGCTATACTGACCTTTATTTCCTGCTTTTCCAGACCAGATGCTTTGCATGG
>JANHFQ010003101.1:13313-24614 GCA_032468035.1 Aparallactus werneri
AAAGAGAAGTCCCGGGAGTGATGTATGTTTTTGTATGTGCGCTATATAAAATCACACCCCTCCACCAATCTCCCCCAAAATTGATGCAGAGGTACCTCTCCATACTAAGATCAGCACTGTGGGGGTAGCCAATGCATAGGGGGGCTCTTTGCTCCCAAAAAAAGGGTGGCAAAGAGGACACCCAACACCAAAACAGCAGCACAGCTGTACTGAGCATGTGCAGGATGAGTGAGGAGGCTCTCCAGCCATTACAGGCAATGTATGCAAATCGAAGCCGCTCCGGCCAAAAGTAATCCCAATGGAGTTCACACAGCAAATTTAATTATTGCCTCTAATCCTTTTAATATAGATTCATGTCCTCTCCGCTACACTCTGGGTGTAGTGTACCCTCAAAGGGGAGATATCAGCAATCAAAGTACCCCAAAATATCAGAATCAATGAACAAACACGACTTAAGACATTTAATGACCAAAGTTTCAATGGTGCTGGAAAAAGTGACTTATGACTGGTTTACACCCTTATGACCATCGCAGTGTTCCCTCAAGTCATGTGATCAAAATCTGTGTGCTTGATGACTGGCATGTATTTACAATAGCTGCAGAAACCTGGGGTCACATGATCTCCATTTATGACCTTCCTAGGGGGCTTTCAACAAACAAAATCAATGGGAAAAGAAGGATGGACTTAACAACCTCATGATTTACTTAACATTACTTAACAACTACTGTAACTAACTTAACAACCATGGCAAAACCAGTAGTAAAATAGGGCCTGACTTACTTAACAACTGTCTCGTTCAGCAATGAAAGTTCTGGTCCCAACTGTGGTCATAAATTGAGGATTACATGTTCCCTTGGAAGACAAACCTTGCCCCTCAGGGGAAAAACTCTCTACTTTCCCATATTTTTCCAATGGCAAGGAAGAGAGGAAAAAGGGTGTGGTTTTTTGAGGGGCAGGAATTAAGCAATAAGATTGGATTAGCATTTTTTAAGCATTGCAGCAGAAGAATGTTGGATTAGATAGGATTTTTGGATGATGCTCTTAACAGAAACAGATGTACCGTATAAAGGATAGAACTATCTGGAATTTACTATCTTATTACAATGGAAGGCAGTGGAAAAGACCAAAAAAAATGAAGCCTCTTCTTCCAGCCAAAAATCAGAAAATCAGAAACCCCTAGCTTCAATCAAATCCCCAAGCATATCACTATTATGTTCAGGGAGGAAAGCTAATTCTATTGCAGTGTGTCCTTCAAAAAGCAATCTGAGCTGAAATCCCACCTTCACTATGACATTTTGGGTATGGAAAATTTGAGATACTTATTTCTGGAATGAGTTTGTGAAATTATGTGTATGTACGCCTATGTAACTGAGAAAGTCTATGTTCCCTCCTTCCTCACGGTTGCAAGTATGCACTTCCCTCATGAATGTTATAAGCTCCCTGCTGGTAAAGTATGATGCCTGATCTGTACTTAAAATGTAGCACATGGACAAAGTTGCTCATCCAAATAGTACAGTATTCTTGCCATATGAATTACTATATAAAGAAACTCTGCTTTTTGTCTTAAGTCTAGCACTATATACTGAAGTATGAATAGTAGCTAGATTTCTGTGATGTGTTTTCTGGTCATCAGAAGATGGAATCAATATGAAATTCCACCTTCTCAAGTTAAAAGGCAGAAACTTAACTTTCCTATGAACCCCTATGTTCCGTATACTGAGTTCCTGGAAAGCTAGACTGGAACCAATTAAACAACACTGTAATCCAGAACTTTTGATAAGAAGTATCATTGTAGAAAATGGCCAAGAAGCCATCACAACAGAAATGCAGTAGCTGCTATATTTCAAACAAAAATCTTATCTATAGGGAAATCAATGTTCACATTTTTGCTCATCTTTCTCTGCCCCAAGCTATGCAATGACATTTTATTTACAGGAGGCCCAATTTCCATCTATCTCTTGTTTTGATATCAAATAGAGCTGGTACCAGATCGTGTTCCTCCAACTGTGTGGAAACTAACTCTCACAATGGAATGGTTGACACAATGGAATGGTTGACATTTTTCAACCAATCTACTAATTGTGAAGCAGAAAACCTCATTTTGTCTGATTTCCTGCTTGATAGTCTATAGGCACTTTTCCCTTTCAGGGTATATTTGAAGTAGATGGTCAGAATCTTCCAAACCTCTAACTTGAGCCACCTCTGACCTCTAGGGAGGATTGAATTTAAGATAAGCTTGGAAATACAATCTCTTGTGCTCGTGAAACTGGAATTGAACATGAACATGAAGTAGGGAAATGTTTTTTAAAACCATTTTGTCCACATTGACTGTATACTGTATCTCCACAAAGATGCCCTTCACTTTTTAACTCTCCAAATCAAGATTAGAGCAATCAAGAAAGCTGTCCTCTATTAATGGTAACGGAGATCTATCTAATATTTTGAAGTGGGGAAGTCACTGAGGCTCTGATATCATGGTAAGTCCCATGTGAAGAAACAGTGAATCACTGCAGGTGACAGGAACACACCTTTAAGGAAATGGTGCACGTGAAAATACAGCTCTTTGCCCCTCAAGGAGTACAGAGTCTAAACTGACTGCCTGTCAATGCAGCAGGTATGCCTCTATCCCCTCTCAGACTGTTAGCCCTTTGAGATAAGCCAAACACAAAACAGACAACATAAGAATTATTAGAACTCCATTTTATTGTTATATAGAGAATAACAACAGTATTTTGGAAGCGTTATGGAATATCCCTTACTCCCTCTCACACCAAACAGAATGAGAGCAGAATTATCTTTTTTTCTCTCGTACTTTTTCTTTTCTCAAGATTGAGACAATCTGCTCAACATTTCTTGCACTCTTTCCTGGAGGTTATCTCTGTGTTCCTTTATTACAGCCCTACCTTCAGGAAACCTGAAAATCCAAAGTTTTCATTTTTGTACCACTGTATGAAAATGCACGTAGTTAATTGATAGAAGTAGTTCCTTGGGATCTAGATAGATTGTATTACAAACTTGGAAGATCTGTGTTCAGGAATTGCTCAATTCAATTTTCAGACATACAATCGTAGCTATTTGAGTCTGGATGCACTGTTGCACCCTGGGGTTAGGATGTTTTGTCATTTCAGGAACGGGTGTGGGTGTTCCTCCCTCATGCCCATTAGTGTGATGAATCAAGCCCTCCAAGGCCAGAATGAATCACCTCTCCATTGTGCATCTTACTTCATGTTCCACTTGGATAGCACTGGAAAAAAACAGGAATTTACAGAGCAACCCTTTTGATCATGATGCCATTACAACATTGATCTCATTTGCTCTGTAGTCTTGGAATGAGGGGAAGAAATCCCTGTTAGTTGTCTGCTTTTCCAAATAGATCAACTAGAGAGGCAGTAGTCCTTCACCTAATTAAGATCTTGGAAAAGAAGTACGGTAGCTGCTAGGATTTCTCTCCCAGTTTAAGAGAATGCTTCAGAGATAGGAAAGCCCTTTCTCTGTCAATGAAGGCTTCCTGCTGTAGAATCCACTTGGTTCATGCTAGGAGTGCCCCTATGTTCTTGGCCAGGTTTCTGTCAGCAGTAAATTATTACTTTGGAATTGTTAACTGCTTTTCTGATAATGGGCTAATACTAATAATTCCGTGCTTGTGTGGTGAAAGAATTTGCTGATGACATTACTTGGGGGACATCCAGTTTGGGGTTCCTTTCATGTCTCTGTGAAGTTGCCTCCAAAGTGGTACCCATTTATCTACTCACAGTTAACTACTTTCAAATTGCTGAGTTGGGAGGAGCTGGAGCGTGTGACGGGAGCTCATCCCACCTTGCAGCAGCAATGTGTCTCAAACACGAGTCAACTGATTGTCAGCCCAGCATTCTAAGCTCCTGAGCCACCATGCTCTTAGTGGGCAACTATGAACGTTAGAGAGATGTAAACATGGAACCCAGACCACATACTATTCTTTAACGGCTCACAACCACCACCATCCTCTTGATGAATACTCCTAGATTGCCATGGGATCTCTACAAACTGAAACTAATCACTCCTGGTGACCTTTGTTAGGTTATTCTGATTGGGTATTTAAGTAGGTTTCTGACAAATCCCTGAAGCTACAACATTGTCCAAAAGGATTAGCTTCTACCATTGACTTACAGTGCATTCAGAAAGTATTCAGACCCTTCCCTTTTGTCAATTTTGTTATGCTGCAGCCTGATTGTTGTTGAAATTCATTTTTTCTCATTAATCTACACTCACAGAATTTTAGAAATGTCTTTGTATCCTTGCTTTGTACCAAAAGCAATCTGATTTTTTTTCTTTCTTCCAAAGAATAATAATGAGGTTAGATTTTGATGATGGTTTACTTCCCAATTCTGAAGAATTAATGTGTCATGCCACCAGTTCCAAAGTTATTGATACATTTGGAAGCAAACAGGAGGAGGTTCCTAGCTATATCTACCACAATTTCTGTTGTTTTGGCATGTTTCTTGGGAGCTAATTGTCACCCAACACTTCTGGGAGGAGATAATTTGAACATACCAATGGGAGTCCAGAAAAAAATAGCAGCATTCTTGAGTCCTCCTCTGCTCAATGGGCTCTATGAGCATCTCTAATCTTTCTGGAACTACCGTTTTTAAAAGTTAAGGGTATCTCTGGAATATCACCAAATATTCCCTATTTCCATAGGTGGAAGATACAATTTGCTTTCCACTAAAGATGCTGTAGGCCGTTTTCTACTCTCCCTTGGCTACTTAGTAAACGGAGTATCAGAACTGAGCTCTGAGATACATAATCGTCATAGTAAAGAAAGCTTCCTTTGTCCCTTGGGATTCTGTAGACACAATGGTTGTTGGACTGTTGGACATGATCATTAACTCTAAGTGGAGTGTTTAACTGGTTAATTAAAGATCACATAATATGATTAAAGTAGAATAATTTGAGCCTGGCCATGCATCCACTGAAAACTCTAGACTGATTTGTTTCATGATCCATTTATTTATTTTCTTGGCTTTTCATGATATCCTCAGGAATCTTCTCCAAAAACTAAATTCAAACGTGTCAATACTCTTTCTATTTTGCTTCAGCATAGTGCAGGCTATTATGATTCTTCCCCAATTTTAAAATCATGCTAAACTACTTCCAATTCAGTTTTCTTTCAAGTATATTCAGCATATAGGTTGAATAAACAAAGAAAGAAATTGAAGCCTGGTTTCACTAACTAGAAAAGATGTAGTTAATCCTCTTCCTGTCACTTTGATCTCCCATGATCAAGAAATAAACTTGCTACATCCGAATTTATTATACATGGTATTTACGGTAAGTGTACACACTTTTCTGAGAAAATGATCAGTCACTGAATATGGGTATCAACAAAAGTTATACCGGTAACTGAAAGCCTCTTTTCCTTGAAAACAGCTAAAATAATATAAATATTCCCACCCCACAACTATTACCATATCTTAAAGGCTGATTCATATACCAAGAGAATATAATTGAAATGGTTCCTAATCAATTCTACAAAAACTATATTATGGGAATATTCTGAAAGTATTTCAAATACTTCTAAAGTCAACATTTTCATAATTGTAGCCTAAGCTGTATGAGATTAGGCTCTTGAATTGTCAAGATGAGTTATTTGCACAGTGGTAGGTAAAGTGCCCCTTGAGTCTAGCTCACCTCCTAATGATTACACGGGCATGTCTATGTTGTTTTCTTGGCAACAATAAGGAAGAAGGTTGTCATTGTTTACTCCCAATAATTTCCAGTTTCTCAGTATAAAGTACTGAATGTTCTGGTGGTTCCCCATCCAAATACTAACTATCTAGAGCTGAGCCATTCCAATTAATATACAAGTAAATGAGATGTAAACATTAAAAACACACAGATAAACATATTTCATCCAGCTTTATAAATGCATTCCTTCGGCCCTTGCCTCTCCAAAAAGAAATTTCAAACTAAAAATATTTCCAAAGTTTACCAAGTTTCATCTTCAATAAAATTCTACAATAGATACCGGTAAGTACTGTCTGTTAAAGGTTGACATACTACCAATCTGATTCAGGATAACTATTTTGCCATTGAAAATGAGAAGTAAAACAGAAGGGAACATTCATTTTCAGCCAAGCTGTATTTAAAAGTATTTAGCAGCAGGCTTTTTCTTTTAAACCTCCAATAAATTTTTAAGGGGAAAAAATGAAGAGCAAATTTTAAAGGCTTAAAGCAAACACAGACAAAAGCCACTCTTAAAGTCAAGGTAATAATAGTCTATTAACAAAACAGAAAAATCATGCCAAAACCTTCCAGAAATTATTCAGTAATACTTTTCCAGCATGTTTGTACAGTATATGCTTCGGCTTATGGACAGCAATTGTGATTTGGTTCCTGTAATTCAACTCTTGGGGCATTCCTATTATCTCAAGATGGCACTGACACAGCAGAGGTTTGGTAAGTTTCGAACTCTTATCTACTAATGGAATAATAATTGTCCCTACATAGATAATCTGGAAAAAGCACAATTAGGAGATATTTGGGATAACAGTTCATTATATTTACAAATATCTTAGTTTTGAACTTCTACCAAAAGCCACAATATTTCCACAATATTTAGACTTGGCCCAATCAGTTTACTCAGATTTCAATAACTTCCTCTGCAAGCTTCTTTATTTCAAATCAAGACAGTTAAAACATTGCTAATTATAAATACAAATATTAGCAAATTAAGGATGATGTTTAAAAAAAGATACACAATAAAATATCAAGCCCAACTCTATACCTACCGAGTTTTCTGGGTAAAGTTACTAAAATGGTTTGCCACTGCCTTTTTCTGGATTTTTAAAAATTACTTCATACTATAGCAACATTACTAGGTTCCCAATTAGTTCCCCAATCCAAGTACTAAATCAGCTGACTCCTCTTAGCTTCCAGGACCAGTGAAGGTTAGTTATCTGCTACACTTGTTCAATTACAGTACTATAGATCAGCAAAGCTGGCTGAGGAGTTCTGGGAGTCGAAGTTCACAAGTCTTAAACTTGCCAACCCCAGCTGTAAATCACAGTAATATCAGTAACCACAGACAACATTTTCACAGGAACTTTGAATGGAAAGAGGCACACTAGGTTTCCCCCATTTCCTACAGAGTATTCCCAGTTTTGTGCATCAGGAAAACAGCTACTTACAAGCACTGCTGCTCAAAAAAACTAGAGTCTTTCTTTACAATAATCTTGCTTATAGGTGGTTAGCGACTGGCTAGGGAAATATTTTTTTGCCACCACAGTCAGCAATGATGAAGAAGTCCAATCCTGATCATCCCTAGAGAACCTTTCTCCTCTCAGAGATCCTGCTTTCAATGGTAGGAGAGAATGAGAAGGAATAAAACCCATCAAAGAATATGGCGGCTGGATACCATCAAAACCTGATACCAGCCAGAGTTGGTACAGGTAGCCCTTGACTTACAACGGTTCGTTTGGTGACTGTTTGAAGTTACAACGGCACTGAAAAAAGTGAGTTACGACCATTTTTCACACTTAAAACTGGTGCAGTAAAACTTGTCGCTTGAACAAAATCCAGACGCTTGGCAAGTGACTCTTGTTTATGACGGTTGTAGTATCCTGGGTTATGTGACCTCCTATTGCGACCTTCTGACAAGTGAAGTCAATGGGGAAGTCAGATTCCCTCAACAACTGTGTTACTGTCTTAACTACTGCAGTGATTCACTTAATGACTGTGGCAAGAAAGGTCACAGAATGGGGCCAAACTCACTTAACAAACATTTCACTTAGCAACAGAAATTGTGGGCTCAATTGTGGTTAAGTCAAAGACTACCTGTAGTGCAAAACTGGAAGATGTGGAGAGACCTGGCCCATTGAATTGCCAAGAGTCGGATACAACTGATGGATACAACTGAATGGATAAGTTCACCATCATTCTCACAGTATGCAGTGAAGAAGCCACAAGGCCTCTTTCTTCCACCCTGTGATTGAGCAGGGAGACTACAACCCATTTGCCTCAGCAATTCTGAATGGACGGAGAGTAAAAAAGTAGAAGGCAGATTGCATGTGAAGGCAAAATTCTTTGTGACTTGCTCAGGTAGTTGAAAAGTGGAGGTTGAACAAAACAAAATTCAAAGGGTAAACTGGAATACATCTAGGCTGAAATTCACCAATATAGAACTAATTTATAGTCTTGCTTTCAATTATCTCCCCTCCCCAGTTCTCTTAGATAAGCAGCTGTCTTGCCTGTTCAATAAGCTTCCTTATTCTGATATACTTAGAAGATCATACTTTTGGTGTTTTATATTCAGCAATTCTGTCTTAGCTTTATACAGATCCCCGTATAATTAACATTATTTCTCTAGACTAAAACTCTTTATATCTTCAACCCTGGTTATTATGGCTGCATCAAGAGTCTTCTGAATGTAACACCAGTTAGAAAAAGATCCATATATTTTTAATTATGGTTCATTTAAATAAATACTTAAGTTTACTACATATATCTTCACTCACCATATTTTAGATATTAAAACATTTAAAAGGAATTTTTGAAATATTGATCTGGAACACAGCTTCTAAAAAATACATTATGATGTTTTGAACAACTTTCAACTTAACATCCATTTTGACTGTTGTGGCATTTTCCAATAATTTCCCAGCAAAAATATCTTATCGCTATTAAAACTAAATAAATGCTTTTCCTTTAGTTTGTCCAAAGGCAAAATCAATATTTATAAATTGTTTATTTTTCATGGTATCAGTTCATATACATTGAGCCAGCCTGTGACATTTCTCTGCCATGCTATTGACTATTCATTTTCATATGCACTGCAGAGAGTTCTGGAAACAAATTATATGTTTCTTGTTCTGGAGTTTGACTACATTTCACATTATTCAAATTTATTATCCTACTTCAAGACGTTATGCCAAGAACAAACTTTCTCTTTTGGGGGGAGTCAAGTGACTGGTTTGATAGACGAAAGGATTAATATACGGTAGATGTAATGTTTCTTGATCCCATTAAAGTGTAAGGTTTTTCATGATAACAAGTTAGACAATACAGTAATGTAACATCAAAACATCATTCATAAATGGTTTAGCACTGTCTTGGAGGACAGTACTGTAATACATGAGGTCCCCCAAGGATCTATACTCATCTTAGTGCTATTTAACATCTTTATAAATGACCTAGAGAATGGAATAGAAGGTAAGGACATCAGACTTACATATAATAATATTTTAAGGAATAAAAGCACAACTTAAAATGATCTTGACAAGGTTGCTCATTGGATAAAATGCAATACTGTAGAGTGCTCAACTGTGACAAATTAATGGTCCTGTATCTGAATAGAAAAAAGCCAAAACCACAGGTTGAAAGGACCTGACTTGACAAGCAGTTTATGCGAGAAGGATTTAGGAATTCTAGCATATCACCATCATGAACAAGCAGTGTAATGCAACAACAAAAAAGCTAATATAGTCTTGGGCTTCATTAACAAAACCATTGGGTTCAGAACATGGGAGCAAGAAGTCTATTACTTCATTATTATGCCCAATTTTGGACACCACACTTGATGTATGGTGACTGTTAAAATAATGGAAAGAAACCTGCCTAAACCAGGGGTGGATTCCCCCTAATTGGAAGTTTTCAATAAGTACAGGACTTGTTAAGCTTGGTTTAGTGGACTCCTGCATTAAGTGGGTGATTGAACCAGATATTTTATAAGAGCCATTTTTACTTATACATTCTATCATTCTAAAGGATATTTTTAATCCTTAGAACAGTGCCTTTCAATCTAAGACTAGAATTTACATGCCCTGAGAGAGACAGGTTTTTCTCCCCCTTTTTCTATACCATTAAGGTTGTTTTACATTTTGTCTAAGAGGTAGGCTTGGTTTCTTCCTTTATTGCACAGGTGTCAAACTTGTAATGTTACACTGTCATCATGTAACATATCACAACTTTTTCTCTTTGCTAAACCAGGGGTGGAAATGGCCAGTGTGTGATGCATTTGGGCTGCGGGCCATGAGTTTGACACCCCTGCTATATTGCATAAAGAGGCACCCAAAACCCCACAATGGAAATGTAGGCCATTCAGTAAGACTAAATGCAGAATATAAAACTGAACAAGTTCTGATTTGGATGTTTTCAGTATGAATACAAATACAGCCCTAGCACTATTGAGTACAAAATGCTTGCAGATACTGTCTGCCAAGAACCAATAATATACCAACTTCCGTGTTTCTCCGACATTAAGACCGAGTCTTATTTTCTTTTAGACTTGAAAATAAGTACTTGGATTTATTTTTGAGGAGGGTCTTACTTTTTTTGAGGTGCAGCAGGCCAGATTCAGTCAGTAGGACCTTGCAAGGCTTGCTGTGGCATTGCATCCCTTGGGCTTATTTCTGAGGTAGTGGTAATATTAGGCCCACCCCCCAAAAATCAGGGCAATATTAATTGGGCTTAATATTGGAGTGGGTCATGTTTTCTGAGAAACAGGGTATGATTTGAAGAACAAAGCAGCCCTACTTATTATTTCCATATGAGGTAAAATTTGTGATCTAAAAAAGATCACAATACAAGATATTCTTCAAATGCATTACAACATTAGAGCCATCTGCCAAGCTTTATGAAATGCTGTACACAAACGTCTAACAGGTCTGATAAATGTGATGTTGAATAGCCACAGAGTTTATGAAAAGCTATTAAAATTTACAAATTTACTGTTATCCTAAATCGCATAAACAATCTCTAACATGACCATTCCCTCTCTTGTCCATGTGACACTATAGTAAATTTCTGTAGCCTAATGTCATTGAGATGTACAGCATTAGAATTAACCCTAAGTATGAATTCAGACCAACTGATGAGTTTAAAGAAACAATATATTTAACAAGGAAGCCGTTCTTCTAAATTGATTTATCAAACTGACTCTTATGCTGAACTGCTAATTGTGCTTTTCATGCAGTTCATTTATTTATAAATATCAGTTTGTAAGAATTCAAATGAAGACAAGTAACATGGCTGAGTGGTACCATAAACATGCCTTCCCAAGTAGTTATCCTCATTTTTATATAGATGTAGCACAATTAATCTGTTTGTTTTCATGTGACCAGAAGTGTCCATTTGGACTAAAGGGATGAAACTTTGGGGATTTTTGGGAATATGTTTTTTATTGTTTACATATAAATATATTGAGTACAGTGCCAATTGTCCATGGCATTCCAATTGCCAGAAAACAGAAGTTAAAAAATAACATATCTGCAAATAGGTTAAAGGTAAAGGTTTCCCCTTGCACATACGTGCTAGTCGTTTCCGACT
>JANHFQ010003103.1:194862-206560 GCA_032468035.1 Aparallactus werneri
ATGGGTTGAATATCTCCCCCTTACTGTATTAGTACCATGCAGTACCCAAGTAATATATTCAGGAAACGAAAGTGCGAGAGATAGAAATTAGTCATAGACATGTGTAATCATTCTCCCTTCAGTCTCCTGCTGATGGCAGAACATTTGCAGGGGTCTGACAAGCTGTAGGCAGGTGTTTTTAATATATCACAATCTTGGTACAAATTCATTGAAATCGGTTTGTGAGGAAAAGCAGTAAATTAAAATACAAAAATACTGCTTCTTGCCTTGAAAGCAGATTGTGTGAATGAAATGTCAGCTGTAACCTCTTCCATTTTTCAGATCACTGCTTCTGGGATAAATTTAGTTAACCTACTATTTCAGCTAAAGTATAACACAGATGCTAAGCCCCTTGATGATGCTATGATTGTGAACTTTTGTTTGCTGGATTTTGAGAAATGTTTAACCAAGCCCTATGACTATCCTTGAAAGGAAAAAAAGAAAAAAAAATTAAAACTTGGTTTTGAGTCATAATTCTGGCCTGTGTGGGTGCTGCCAACTACCTGCTGTGAAGGTGGTTGGTGTGGGTTTAGATAGTAGTGCTACTTTGTTGCTACTCTGTATGGACTGATTGTTTTGCTGACCTTGGACTGTTGATAGCAATACTATTTTGGATTCTCCCTGGACTTTACTGAATATGAGCCCCGTGTAGAGCGCATTGCAGTAATCCAATCGTGCGGTGATGAGGACATGAGTGACTGTGAGAAGGGCCTCCTGATCCAGAAAGGAGCGCAACTGACGCACAAGCCAAACCTGTGCAAAGGCCCCGCTAGCCACAGCTGATAAATGATCTTCTAATTTTAGCTGTGGATCAAGAATACTTGAAGAAGAAGAGAACCTTGAAGACTTGCTTTACAAATTTATTCAAATTTGGATTACAGACTTTTAGGGAGATGCATAAGACACTAAAAGCTGTCACTGTTAGAAAGCTTACAGTAAATTTTACAATAAGGGAGAGAGAGAGATGATGGGATGAGAGAGAGGTAAAAGAATCCGCTTGGAAACAAAATCTGCCAGCGGAAGGACTAAGAAGAAATTAACAATGCAAAGGCATAGACCATAATTTTGATTTCTTACTATTAAATGCAGGAAGGCAATCCAAAAGGTTATAAAAACAGCAGAATATATTACTGCCTTAATAGAAAGAGCCGATAAGAACTCAAAGATAAAGATTTATAAAAGCCTTTAATCTAGCATAATCCAGACGCTGAAAATCAAAACTAGCAAACTAAGATGATTGGAAATGTCCCAATTTGGAAAATCTCCCGGGGAAGAAATTCTATAAAGACAGCTCTAAGAGATTCTTCCTTGTCAGTGCCCCCTATTGCTATTTAACAAGAGCATCCAGACTTCACTGTAGATATGGATTTTTCCAGATGAAGTGAGTTCCAATTCTGATAATTCTGCAATTGGAATTCCATAGCAAAATAGTTTACAATTAACTCCCAAGGTCCAATTTGGAGGCCTGTTTGAACTTTGCAAGTGGGCAATTGAAGATGCTTTTCTAACTTTGGGTCCAATTTGGATTGTGTCTGGCCAGTTGCATACTTTAATTTTCATCCTCCTCCTGATCTTGGGTTATCCAAGTGCTGATCCATAGGCTAAAACCCTGAATATAGTTGCATTATTCTCAGAGTGTGATGTTTCTTTTTCATTCTCATAGGTTCAGGCCTGTTGTTTGCAACGTTCTTTCTGAATTTGGGATTGGATGTAGTTGCCTGGAGGTGAGAAACATGCAAAAGATTTTGGCTTTGCAGGAGATTACATAACCCCTAAAACAGGGGTGGGTTTCTTCCGATTTAACAACCGGTTTGCTTGGTGTGGGGATTTTGCGCATGTGCCCATGCGCTAAACATATGCTGCACGTGCATTACTTTGAGCCCAAAAATCAGCTGATGAGCTGATTTTTGGGCATAAGGTGATGTGCGTGCAACACACACCAAATGTGCGCTGTGCACTCATCACCTTAGGCCTGAAAATCAGCTAATTTAGCTACCGGTTTGGTTGAACTGGTAGCTAAATTTAGCCAAACCAGTAGCTAAATCAGCTGATTTTTGGACCTAAATTGATGTGTGCGCATCACTTTAGGCCCAAAAATCAGCTGATTTAGCTACCAGTTCAGGTGAACCAGTAGCTAAATTTATCCAAACTGGTAGCTAAATCAGCTGATTTTGGGGTTTAAAGTGATGCACGTGCAGCACACTTTTGGCGTGCGCTGCGCACGCATTTAGCTACCATTTCACTCAACCAGTAGTCTATTTTAACAAATGGTTCTCCCAAACTGGGCTGAACTGGTAGAAACCCACCCCTGCCCTAAAGTATTGTGAGCTTCCAACCAGTCTCAGATCAATTAGTAGTTCTGTCACTTTCAGAAACCATAAAAATGCACAGAAGTGTAGCAGAAGTAAACAGGTATAAGGCAAAGGACTAATAAAGATAAAAAGGAGCCAATTTGGTCTACAGGTTAAGTCACCCGACTAGAAACCAGGAGGCAGTGAGTTCTAGTCTTACCCTAGACATGAAAGCCAGCTGGATGACCTTGGACCAGGCACTCACTCTCAGCCCAACTCATCTCACAGGGTTGTTGTAAGGAAAATAAGAGGAGAAAGGTGTGTGGAATAAATTTGCCACTTTGAGTTATTTGTAAAAATAATAATGGTGGGATACAAATAAGTAATTAAACTAACTAACTAACTAATTAACTAACTAAAATAAAAGACAAATTTTACAATTTTCACTATTACAAATGATCCTGGATTCTATGCCACAGTAAAATTAATTCTGATTCATTGCCACAAAGGGAACTAATCTTGATTTAAATGCCCATATTGGTAACGACCAACAAAATTAGGGAAATGTCCTGGCAAACCTGGTGCTGGAAAGATGAATGACAGTGGCCTTTGTCTGGCATTGTTTGCAAGAGCAAATGAGCTAACACATGGAAACAGCTTATTTCAATATCCACTAAAACATTAATTAACATGGTGTTTATGCTGCCAAAAGGGCACAGCAGTCCTCAACTATTTCTTAATTACAGCTATTTCTGAATATCCCTCATGGATGTCAGATTAATGAGAGGCATCAACTGTGGTTCTGACCATTATTTTGTAAGCGAAACCCCTGAACTCTTATTGCAATGAATTGCTTGTAGTGTAGCCTTACTAAAATACTATGGATGGATGAAGTTACAAGACTTTGCTTGCAAATAACAGAATCCAATTGATGGTCATCAACCAATATGCTGTCCTCAAATATCTGGAAAATATAAGTGATTAAGTGCTATGGTTCTCAGAAATAATTAACAAATGTGCCAAGGAAATTTGCCCTGTAGCATGATGGAAAATACAATCCTGGATTGTGTTCACCATCTGTGGCAAATGAGCAAAGGCAGTGCAGACTCAAACATGTAATACAGTTACATGTGTTAACATCTTAAGTCCATATCCAGGTCAGAGCAAAATGGAAGGTCTACAGCAGGGGTGTCACACTTGATTTCATTGAGGGCTACATCAAGGTTGTGTTTGACTTGGGGGGGGGGCAGGAGGTGTGCCTGGGGGGAACTCAATGTCACTCATGTTGGAGGCACCTGTGGTGGCCAGAGCAATCTGCCAGTGAAAACAGCTTCCAAGCTTCATTTTTAGCTGCAACAGCCTCCTGCAACCCTCTGCCAGTGAAAATGGAACTCAGAAGGCACTCTCGAGCTCCATTTTCGCTGGCAGAGACACCACGGGCTGGTCCTTCCCTGTTTCCAGAATGGCCCTGCAGCCAGATCTAAGCATCCCATGGGCCAGATCCAGCCACTAGGCCTTGAGTTTGACACCCCTGGTCTACAGCATTGGAATAGCATTGCAGAAGAACTTGAAGAAGCTACTGTCATACCCTATCCTGGGTCCAACACAGAAAAAGATGAGAGGAAGGCAACACATTAAAATATTTGTGACTTTAATTGTTAAATGAAGTTAACCCAACATCAGTTCAGAAGATGGAGCATTACTAGTTATTATTGGCTAAAGAAATAAAGGGTGGAGCAATCCAAGGACTAAAAAAGCACTAACCTACCAAAAAAGGGGCGTGGTGATTTTTATCGCAGTTGCGGTTAGGGCTATTCACTTCTTTGGAGTGGCATTGAACTTGTTAAATAAAGTTGTCAAAGTCTAGCAAAAGAGTCTAGATCCTTTATTTAGAGTTGGCATCAACACAGTATAAGAAGGAATATGACAGAAAAATCACCACCTCTCAACAACATCGAGAACAGAAGATTTGACAGCACTGACAGGTTGCTGAAAAATGGCGGGAGAAAATTTGACAGCCCTAACAAACTGCGGGAAAATGGAAGACCTGTCAAAATGCGACCGAGAGGTAGGTGAACCGCAGAAACAAGAAACGGGGGATCCCAATTCTACAGGGCAGCCCCAATTAGAAAACAAAATAAAAAGAGGACAAGGGGCAATAGAATTAGGGGAATTAGAGGAGGAAGCCGAAAACTGCAAACTTCAAAAACCGGGGGAAGAGACAAGTTGCGGGAAAATGGCAGCTTGTTTAAATTGCGAACTTGCCCAAATCACATTACAAAGTGAAGACTCGGGCCATAATAGGCAAGCAAGCAGGAGCCAGTACCTAGGAAGACCATCGGGGGGGGGGGGAACCCCCGGGCAACTTTGAACTGGAGAGAAGCCGGGAGCCGAGGTTCGAGTGAGGGAAGACAACTGAGGAAGAAGTGGATCCGAAGCTCCCAGCTGATCGGGCGATCCAAGTCGCAAGTTGGGCTGACCGCTTCCAATTTAGTGAGTGGGGAACAGCCATCAGAGACAGAGGAAGAAGTGGAGACCAACAACAACTCCGGAAAGAAGCAGAATGGACTTGCGGTGAGTGTGTGTGTGTGGGGGTAATCAGTATGAAGGATACGCCTGAGAATCATCAGGAGCAATAAGCAGGGGAGGCTGGATAGATCCAGCAATTGTGGCAGCAGAAGTGACCCATACCCAGTATAGGGACAAAGACTGCGACCCAGGAGTCACCCCCCTTCCCTATGCAATGGGAAGAAATGGAGAGAAAGGGTTGTGGAAGGGAGAGAGCCCAAACCAACCCATGATCCCATGAGGTAGGGATCCTCATTTAATCCCTTCTGCAACATGGAGAAAAGAGATCCTGGAAAAAAGGGAAAGAACATACTTAGACCAAGAAACAAGATGGGGAGGAGACCCCTGCAACAGAATAAGAGAAATAAAGAGTTGGAGAGGACCCTGGGAGAATAAACCCATAGAGGGCATTGCAATGAGGAAATTAAGAATGGAATAGCCACCCCATTACCTCTCCCTCAAGAAGGGGGGCGATAGATAGATCTATGATAGATCTATGATAGAATAGGGGAAACCTCCATGCAATTACTACAAGAACGTTATGGGGAATTGGGGTATACTTTGGAAGAGAGTGGGAGACCAGAACCCCAAAGTGGAGTGGGCCCTTTTCCACCCCCCAGATGGGGGGGACCAAGACCCCCAACAGAAAACAAGAACCCAAGGACCACAACCTGCAATCCTGGCACAGTATTGGGATCTAAGAGAGTCTAGGGGCAGAGCCCGGGAATACTATAACCCCAGACCAATTCTGACTTCTTTGCCACTGACCCCACTGCACAGCCATTGGGCCCCATACCCCATTCCGGTAACCATACCAATAACATTCAGTGGAAACCCAGACAAACTTGTATTCTTCCTAAGTCAGGTGATTAGCCACTTAGACCGGTATGCAGATTACTACCCATTGCAATGGGCCCAAGTAACAGCGGTATCCGCCGGACTACAAGGGGAGGTGTCTGACTGGGTGGCAGGCCTCCACAACACCCATGCACGAGAAATGGGATCCATAGGGCTATTTCTCAATGCATTGAAAGCCCAGTTTGAAGACATGACTAGTGAGCAACAGTTGGAAGGAGAATTAATGAACCTAAGACAACGAGGATGCCCGGTGGAAGAGTTCATCCAAGAATTCCGACAATTGACCAGCAAATTATACAATTGGCTGGAGAAACTATTAATCCATCATTTCCGAGCAGGGCTAGATCAGGACCTGCGCCAAGCGTGTTACCTGAGAGGATTACCAAGTCACCTCAAAGAATGGTTCCAAGCGGCCAACGAACTGGATCTAACAATTAAAAACTGGTCCTTTAGGAAGGAGAACCTCCCTAGACAATGGTAGAGCCTCAAGACACTAGAGAATCGAACAGAAGACCACTCCCAACTCCAAAACCATGACCATTAGATGCTGGCAATGTGACCAACCAGGCCACCGCTCCACTGAGTGTGGAACTCCAGTGGTGACTACTAATCCGAAACCACCATCCCCAACCCAACCAATGGCCAGGGTTCCAAGCTGAGCCATTGGGAGGAACCCACCCAACACAGAGAGGTCCTGGAGAATCTTGCAACTGACAGACCATGACAAGAAGTCAACGAATACCTCCACCACTACTGAAGGACAACCAGGACTCCTGGAGGCCTATCCAGGAAGCGACGAAGAGGAAGACCCAATGGTGAGTGGCCCAGTATACCCTTTTGTACTGCCCGTGACTTTCCAGAGGCTGGGCTGCCCATAACGAGCCCAATTCAGGGTACTTTTAGACACCGGCTCCACTCATTGCCTAGTTGTTCAGCAGGTGGTGAACGAGATGGGGATTTGGATAGGGCCACTAAAGAGGCCCATGGAATTTCAACAAATGGACAGGTCCTTGTTGGGGGGAGGGTTGACCACCATGGTAACTGAACCCATCCGAGTGGAGCTGGGAGACCACTGGGAGATTATGAGATTTGTGGTAGGCCCCACGATGAGTGATGCTGTTGTGCTGGGATTAGCATGGTTGGATAAGTGGAGGCCCAATATACGATGGGAAGGGGGCTTCTGAGTGTTGAGATTGCCAATTGGGCCTGAACCAGTGGAAGAACCATTAAAAACAGCGACATCTATGGCCAAAGCACAAGAGAAGGGAAAAGAGGAAATGAAGGTAGACCAAACAAAAGCCTTAAGCGAAGACCATAAAGAAAGGGTACTAGAAACAACCATCCAAGAAGTCTATAGGGACTTGGCCGGGGTATTTAGCAAGGCCCACTGTGATGGACTGCCCCCCACATAGAACTATAGACTGTGCAATTGAATTCTTACCTGGAACAGCCCTACCCAAACCAAAGATGTATTCGATGACCCCGGCCGAGGAAGAGGAGATGAGGAAATATTTAGAAAAGAACTTATCCTGGGGTTTTATCATCCCGGGAAAATCTAAGGACACCACCCCGGTGCTGTTTAAAGAGAAGAAAGATGGAGGGCTTCGCATGTGTGTTGATTTTAGAGAGCTAAACGCCATTTGTGAGGAGCAACTGTACCCACTCCCCCTTGTCAAGGACATATTGGCCACCCTAGCTCCAGGGAAAATAGTTACGAAGTTAGATTTACGGGAAGCATATTATAGGATATGCATAAGACTTGGGGATGAGTGGAAGACCACCTTCTGTTGCCCATGGGCAACTACCAGTACAGGGTCATGCCTTTAGGGCTAAAGGGAGCCCCAGCTGTCTTCATGCTATAAATTAATGAAGTCCTCCGGGAGCACTTATACCGAGGGGTACTGGTCTACTTAGACGACATTTGAATTTATACTAACACATTGGAAGAGCATGTGACCCTGCTTAGGGAAGTCTTAAGAAAACTTTGGGCTCAAAAATTATATTGTAAATTGCCCAAATGCTCATTCCACCAAACTTCCCTCGATTACCTAGGGTATCGGATATCGAGCCAAGGGGTTGAGATGGACCCTAGTAAGGTGAAGGCAGTAATAGACTGGCAAGCCCCAACCACAAGTAGACAGCTCCAGAGTTTCCTGGGCTTTGCCAATTTTTATAGAAACTTCATACCCACTTTTGCACAAGTCGCATTACCTCTAACAGAACTATTGAAGACGAAAGACTTACCAAAATCTCCATGACCAAGTCACAAAATTAATTGGACACCCGAGTGCCAAGAGGCATTTGAAACACTAAGAACACTATTCTCCAGTGGATTCTCTGCGTCGCTCTCGGTGCTTGTGGGCTCTGCCCACCACAACAGGCAAGACTTGCTATTGCTGGGCGGGGCCAGCCAGAGTTCTCCAGTCTTAACTAGCCTCCGCAAGCGGACACTTGCTTCTTCATTTGCTCTATAACAAAGAAAAATTGTGTTTATTCTTCCATCCTTCTCACTCGGAGGTAGGCTGCTTAGCTTTTCTGAATTGATTTTAAAGTTGCCGCTGCCGAGGCTTGCCGCCTTTAAAGCGCTGCCGAATTCCCGCCCAGGGGATTTTCGGCTGTGAGCTCTGGATAGGATCGGGACATTGATTCTTTGGAAAGGGAGCCGGCAGACCCGCTCCCAGGTGGTCATTGACAGGGTCCTTACCCCTGCTGAGCCGCCAATGGGGAAATTCGCCATGGCTACAAAAAATGGCCACCGCCGCGGCTTCCCATTTAAATGGCGCCGCCGAATTGCTGCTACGGGTGTTCAGCTGCGAGCGCCTCTCTTCTGGGCTTGTGGCTATTTTCCCCCAGGGTAGGGAGCCCAAGTGTCCCTCCAGGCATGATTGTTCAGCTCACTGCCCCACCAATGCGGTTTACAGAGTAAGGCGAAACGGCCATGACAGCCGTTTAAGTTTCCCGCCATTTTTGAGTGGCGGCCATTTTAACCCGAGGGTAATAAAAGAAAATTACAAATAATTAAAAACCCGTTTAAAGCTCTGCAATCTCCTCCGGGAACAGAGCTGGGTCCTTTCCCCCCCCCTTTTCAGCAAGGCCTTCCTGGCCACTTGGGGGTTAAAAGTCCCCCGTGGGGTCCAGCCCCAATACTGCCTTACCTATGCAGCCATTTTAATGCCTCCTTTTCCTGGCACCATGTCTTGACATTCTGCAAAAAAAAAAAGAGAAAAGAAAAGAAAAGGATTAACTAATAAGAAGATGAACAGAAGGAAATGAATCTCTTCATTGGACCCATCTTAGAGCCTGGGGGCAGAGAGTCTGCTCTCGGCCCAGCAGTGCTACTTCCTTGCCTGGGGGACAATCTGTATGGACAATCTACCTCATGTACGCTTGTCCCAGTATCATTTTCTAGTTTTTCAGACCTCACCAGGTGGCTAGACCAAGAGATCTACTCCGTGAGTGGGCGTCGCCACGCATCTGATCCTGACACCAGTGACTGCAGCTTATGGCTAGATTATCTTGGGGAAGGAACCGTGGCCACGGCCCAAAGAGCTTGTCTTGCCTTTATTATAATTTATTATATTTATAATTATTTATAACAGCTCGGTGGCCATACACACTGAGTGAGAGACAATGTGTGGTGGCCCCCTGGAAACGTTGTGCTGACCATTTTGAGTATCAGTGTCTAGATTATGACTCTCAGGTCCCTCTTCCATTGTGGAGTTACAGACCATCATCTCCTATTTCCCACTGTGATCTGCCTTACCTCCCCCCATTCTTCACTTGTTAACTTAACGGTGTACTAGTTAACTTAACGGTGTACTAGTAGACAAATTAATAAACAAAAACCAGAAGAGCTTGGGAGGCCAGGCGCCCCTCGACGTGATTGATGGCCAACATGAGTTGGCCATGCCCACCTAGTCACATGACCACCTAGCCACACCCACTCAGTCACATGACCACCTAGCCATGCCCACTAAGCCACACCCACAGAACCAGTTGTTAAAAAATTTGAAACCCACCACTGCACCTAATATATTGTTCCACCATCGCATTAGTCCTCTCTGCTGCTCCATTAGTAGCCAGATGAAACCCAGAAGTTAGTCCTTGGGATGACCCAATTGACTTCAAGAACTCCCTCCAAAATGTTGCCGTGAATTGAACCCCTCTGTCCAAAATTATTCATTTTGGTATACCAGGGAGGCTCTTCTCACAGTCACTCATGCTCTCATCCCCTCACAGCTAGATTACTGCAATGCACTCTACTTGGGGCTGCCTTTGAAGAACATTCAGAGACTACAGCTGGTCCAAAATGCAGCTGTACAGTGTTGTGGGGGTACTCGATATTCTCCCATGACACCTATCTTGCGCGAGCTGCACTGATTGCCAGTGGGCTTCTGGATGCAATTCAAAGTGCTGGTTGTTACCTTTAAAGCCCTTCATGACGTAGGACCTGGCTACTTGCGGGACCACCTTTTTCCGGCCTCCTCCCACTGCCGGCCTCCTCCAGGTCCCACCAGCTAAACAATGTTGGCTGGCAGGTCCTTGAGGGAGAGCCTTCTCTGTGGCTGCCCCCACCCTGTGGAATCAGTTGCGCCCCAGTTGCGATTCGAGTTATCTATGATCTGCCGACCTTCCGTCGAGCCACAAAAACCTGGCTCTGTCAATGAGCCTGGGAATAGTGAATATTAGAATGGTGAGCTGAGGCTAGTTTAGAACACGTTGTAATTGCGGTAATTTTTAGTAATTTTAAAATTTTAATGTTTTTGACTTTTACTGTTGTTGTGAGCCGCCTGGAGTCCCCCAGGAGTGGGCAGCATACAAATGGAAATAATGAATAAATAAATAAATAAATAAATAAGTTTCGCAAACAATTTTGCCAGTTTTTTAGCAGAAGGTAATCCAGAGCGAGCAGCAAAATGAGCTTGCTTAGAAAAGAAGTCTATCACTGTCCATATTACCCCCATTTTCTGGGAGTTCCACAATAAAGTCTGTTATGTATTCAAATATTCTTGGAGGGAAAATGGAGTGAGCTCATTGGTTGGGACCGAGGCTCAGAGTGTATAAAAGCCAGACTGTTTGAGCTGGCCAGTTGCTGGGTTTGTCACTGTAAATAAAAGAGCTATCACTGTTAGTTACTCCTGCCTCAAGACTCATCATTGCCTCGTCCTCAACCGAGGATCTAACATTTTCTATGTAGTATAAAAAAGAGAATAATAGTAATGGCTCTTCTGAATTTTTTTCTGGAAAAATTACTGTTGTCAGGGGATGATTATGAGTGACTTTGCAGGAATACACTTTGCATTTTAAATCCTAACTTTGACACCATCTGGTTCATTGGATAGGATTATGGTAGTATTGATCGAGCCAATCATAGTTCAAGAAGCCAGACGTTTTTAATCCAGTTTTGGACTTACATAACAACATGGTATTGGGTGTAATTTAAGAATTGAAACAGTAGGAATTAAGCTGATACTCATCCTTGCACAAATTAGATTTGCTGTTTTGGTTTTTATTTCTGATGATCATCAGTTGAACAGAAGATGTTTTTTTAAAGATCATGTCTTTTGAAAAATTGTGCTTGTAATTCATGGTCAGATTCTATACTGGCAGTTGTATGAAGAAAACTGTTCATATCTGTGACACATTGGATATTTGCTGATCTTCTTATTTAAAAAGCCTTCATGGTTGGTTTGACAACAAAAATGCTGTCATTTCCCCTTTCCAAACTAAACAAAGTGTGGGCAAAAGGATCTTAGACAAAGGAGAAAGTGGTATCTTTTCTTCAAACACCAATAAGGAGCAGATCTCAGTTTTTCATAGGAATTATAGACCTGTTTAACATTTGAACCTTCTTAAGGAAAAAAAAGTACAATACAGTATCAGATACCTCACAGGAAAAGCTTTTCAATTAATCAAATACTCAAAAATACCATTTAATTTTC
>JANHFQ010003103.1:251139-263568 GCA_032468035.1 Aparallactus werneri
GAAGCTGGGACAAGTAACGGGAGCTCACTCCGTTATGCAGCACTCGGGATTCGAACCACCAAACTGCCGACATTTTTATATATAGATCATTATTATTATTGGAGAATGGTGTAAGGCAAAAGCTTTGCTAAGCTAAAAAAGTGTAGGGAAAAAAAGTTGTAATGTACAGACTGACAGATTTATTTGCTTTTGTCTTCATTTTATTGTTTTTGCTAAACCATTTATATTTATTTATTAAATTTGCTTGCCATCCATCTCGCTGCAAGGTGACTCTACCTCTAGAATATTTCAATAAGTCAACTTTTTTTTTTTGAAAAAGGATAAAATCACCATGTTGAACCATTTAAAATCAAACTAAAGTGGGTTAGGAATAAATGCAGGTACTCCTCAATTTAGAACAATTCATTTAGTGACCGTTTGAAGTTACAATCACTTAAAAAAGTGACTTATGACCATTTTTCACACTTAACATCCATTGCAGCATCCCCGTGGTCATGTGATCAAAGTTCCCATGCTTTTCAGCTGGCATGCGTTTATGATGGCTGCGGTGTCCTGGGATCAAGTGATCCCCTTTTGTGACCTTCTGACAAGCAAAGTGAATGGGAAAACCAGACTCACTTAACTACCATATTGCTAATTTAACAATTGCAGTGATTCACTTAATAACTGTGGCAAGAAAGATAGTAAAATGGGGCAAAATTCACTTAACAAATGTCTCATTTAGCAACAGAAATTTTGGGCTCAGTTGCGATCGTAAATTAAGGACTACCTGTATAACACAATGGGAAATCTCTCCGCGGTTCATAGACGGAAGAGTCCATAGTTAACTTATTTTATCTGCTTTTGTTTGATGAGTCTGTTTAGAACATTGTTTAGCCCTTCAATTATAAAATACTTTGACCAGAATGGGTATTATTATTGTACAGCTGCTTTGGGTGGATTTTAGCAGAGAAAATCAGTATGTAAACAAACACATAGCTTCCTTTTTAAACAGCCCCTAAATAAAACCAGTAATCATCTTGTCAGATAATGGTTGTTTAGAAGCTAAACAATTGTATTTTTTTCCCTGAAACAAAATACCATGTGTTCTGGGCTCCATTTCCCAAACAAAGCAATGGATTTTTTAAAAAGCTTGGTGAGTATTGGAATAAGCCCAATTAAATTAGAGAAATTAAACACATTGATCTCTCTCCTTTAATAAGGAACTTAAGAACAAAAGCCTCATCCTTGTGTCTTTAAAAAAGAAGCTTTTATGCTCGCTCTACCCACTGCAATAATATTTAATACATGAACTAATTTGGAGGTCTTTTTCCTGTACGCAAATCTCAGGGTGACTTTTTCCAGTGAAATGCCCCTCACTCAAAATTCTCATTCCCCATTCAAAACAAATTGAGTTTGGAATATTTTATTTATTTATTTATTTATTTATTGCATTTATATACCACCCTTCTCCTGGGACTCAGGGTGGTGTACAGGGCAGCATAAAACAACAATATTTACAATTAAAAATAAATTAAACAAAGCCCCAGATAGGGGCGCAACTGGCGCACCGGGTGAACCTGTGCGAAGGCCCCCCTGGACACGGCGGCCACGTGGTCCTCCAATGTGAGTGCCGAGTCCAGGAGGACCCCCAAGTTGCGCGCCCTGTCCACAGGAGGCACCACCACTCCTCCTATGGATAAAGATGGAATCGTCTGGACATCCTGGGATGCCGGCACGAACAGCCACTCAAACTTGGCGGGATTCAGTCAAAGCCTGTTCCTACCCATCCAGACCCAAACTGCTTCCAGGCACCGGGACATTACCTCGAGGGCATCACTGGTGTGACCCGGGGTAGATATAAACAATTGGGTATACTGATGATACCCCACCCCGAAGCCACAAATTATCTCCCCCAGTGGTTTCATGTAGATGTTGAACAAGAGGGGTGAGAGAACTGACCCCTGCGGCACCCCACAAAAGAGGGGCTGCAGGGGCGACCTCTGTCCCTCTGTCAACACCCACTGCATACGGCCTGTGAGGAAGGAGGAGAACCACTGCAGAACAGTACCTCCTGCTCCTAACCCCCTAAGCCGTTGCAACATGATACCATGGTTGATGGTTTCAAACGCCAATGAGAGATCTAACAGGACCAGGACAGAGGAACAACCACTGTCTCTGGCATGCCAGTGATCATTCACCAGTGCGACCAATGCCGTCTCGGTGCTGTGTCCGGTCCTGAAGCCCGATTGGTAAGAGTCTAGATAGTCAGTTTCCTCCAGGGATTGGGGAAGCTGTTGCGCCACCACGCTCTCAACAACCTTCGCCACAAAGCGAAGGTTGGAGACAGGACGATAGTTGTCTAACACAGCTGGGTCCAATGCAGGCCTCTTAAGGAGGGGCCTCACCACCGCCTCTTTCAAGGTGGCTGGGAAGTACCCCTCCCGCAGAGAGGCAGATACCACTGCATGGAGCCAGCTGCAGGTGCCCTCCCTGGCCATATAAACAAGCCAGGAGGGGCACGGGTCCAGCAAACATGCGGTGGAGCTCAGTCTCCCCATAATCCTGTCCACTGACGAGGGAGTCACAGGATCGAATTCATCCTACAATATTTGCTCAAGTCTGTCAGTCACCTCCCGCTCCAGCTCTGCCCAGTCAGAGTTCAACCCGGCCCGGATCCGAGTGATCTTGTCAGCAAGATGCTGGCTAAATTCCTCGGCACGTCCCCACAGAGGGTCACTCGCAGGCTCCTGATTAAGGAGAGAGCGGGTGACCCTGAACATGGCCGCCGGGCGATTCTCAGCAAACGCGATGAGGGTGGCGAAGTACGATCGCTTCGCCATCTCCATCGCCGTGATATAAGATCTCGTGAAAGAACTCAATCGCGATCGGTCGGATTCGGAACGGGTCACTCTCCAACCGCACTCTAAAACCCGTCTTTGGCGCTTCATCCCCCTAAGCTCCTCGGAGAACCAGGGAGCTCGACAGGGTCGGCATCGGGTCAGGGGATGCATGGGAACGGTTCAGTCGAGCACCCCAGCAGCTGCACTATGCCATGCCTCCACTAGGGCATTGACGGAACCGTGAGTGAGGGGAGCAGGAATGGACCCAATCGCCTGCAGGAACCAATCAGGATCCATAAGGTGCCTGGGGTGGAACCACCTGGTCGGTTCCACCACCCGGCGGTTGGCGGCGGCGTATTGGAAGACCAGTCGCAGGGAATAGTGATCTGTCCACGACAAGGGGGAACTTACTGGTGATCCCCCTCCCAGACCACTTAACCACTGTCCGGATAGGAAAACCAGGTCGGGTGTGTTTCCCTCCTCATGGGTCGGGCCGACAATAACCTGGGTCAGGTCCATGGCTGTCATGGAAGCCATGAACTCCCGGGCTGATCCAGATGAACTCCCCAGGGATGGCAGGTTGAAATCCCCTAGAACCATCAATCTGGGGCAATCAACCGCCAGTCTGGAGAGCGCATCCAGCAGCCCAGGCAGGATGGTCGTGACGCAACTGGGTGTAAGATACGTCAGGAACACATCCATCTGATCCCTCGGTCCGAACCTTAAGTGGAGGGATTCACTTCCGCCAATCTGATAGACTGATTTCCCGCTGAACTAGAGACTCCCTGATGACCATAGCCACCTTTCCGCCCCTACCTTGTGCTCTCGGCTGGTGAAACACCCGTAAACCTGGTGGGCACATATCCTTAAGAGGGACACCTCCCTCTGGGCCCAACCAGGTCTCCGTGATGCATGCCAGATCGGCGGACTCCCCCTCTATTAGTTCTTTAACAAGGGGGGCCTTGTGGACTACCGACCTGGCATTCAAATACACCACCCTGAGTCCAGGGACTGCTCATCCTCGCTCCCGGGCAAGGGAAATGCACTTGGAGGGTCGGGGCGTGCTACAGCTTGCAACCAGCGGCAGCGCGGCCCCGAAGAATGATATGGCCCCCCCATGCCATCTGGCCCCAGACCCCACCACCATCGGAATTTTCTGAGGGTGAGTAATTCAGCTGTTGAGTAACAAATCATGATGAAGCAACAGTCAGGGGAGAAGACCGGAGCCCCAAATACATTGCCGGCCGGGAACTAGATGTTAAAATTTCCAAAATAACCAGGTCCAAGATTTCATAGAGAAAACCTCCGGCCACCCCCTCACAGTGTCCGTGGTCCTCACAACATAAGGCTTGAACCCCACCGCTCTCTCACCACAGTGGGGAGGCCTTACACGCTCTCTCACTGCATGGGTGGACCATTAAAAAGGGAAGAGGGGAGGAAGGCTAGGTAGACGTGTCCAAACAATCTGGATAAAAAACAATCATGGGTCCAGATCCATCGGGGTTGGAAGCAGCAATATACAGAGACCATGGTGGCCCGACGGTCCAAGTCCACCCCATGGTGCCCTGCTCACCACGTCACAAGGCGAGCTGTCCCCACGGGCACACCAGGCTTCCAGGTCCCTCAAGGTCTCCCAGAGTTGTGGAGTTGTGGGATTGTGGGGTCCCCCATCATTCATCACCCCCATCGAATATTCCATGGCCTCCCAAATCCACCATGAGGCCAGGGGGGAGGGAATTGCAGGCTGCAACCACAGGCCCACAAAACTGATGAAAAAAAAAAGAGGGGGACCTAGATCTTCCGTCCAGGGTACAGAGAGATGGCAAAAAACAAGAACCCCGTGGTCCCAGCTGAGTTATGCTATAGGCTCCCCAAAGAAAGAAAGAAGGGGAGGCGGGCCTACTTGTCAGACCACTATGTCCATCCGCCGGCGCTAGGCCGCCACACCCTGTGCCTGTCAGTAGGACTCATGGCCAATCCAGCAGGGCCCAACCACACAAGCCGCGGGTCGTGGGTCTCCAAGGGCCATGATCTTTCTTACGCCCCAAACTTCTGCTTTTGCCACCAACTGCCGGGCCGCCACGCCCAATGGCTAGCGGCAAGTCTCTGCAGCCTGGCTTCTCAGTTCTTCTTGGGGCCCTGCCTCCTGACGCACGGGCAGCAAGCAGTCTTTTTAACAGCAAGCAGTCTTGGGGGTTGCTGAAAGGAGAAAGGGAGTCCCAGGCAGGCAGGTAGATGCTGCGCAGCCTGGGAGAAGTTAGTCCGGGTGGCGAGGTGACTGCCAGGAAGGAGCATGGCCCAGAAGAACTTAGTCCAGCTGGAGAGGTGAGCGCTGGGAATGAGCACGGCCCGGGAGAAGTTTGGAGAGGGGGAAGGCATGCCAGGATGTTTGGAGGGTCCCCACTGTCTGTCCTCCTATGCCTTCCCCTTGTGGGGCTGGGCTGGGGATGCTTCAACACCACCCCCTCTGAACGTTTGCTGCCTTACTCCCCAAAATTAAAATAAAGCATTTGGAACACAAATGGGAGAGGTAAAGAAGGAAGGAAGGAGGAATGAAGAACGGAGGAAAATGCAGGGGAAAAAAGTGAGGCAGGAAGGAAGGAAGAGGAGAGAAGGAAGGAAAGAACACAGAGCAGGGTCATAAGGACGGAATGAGAGAGGAAAGAAGGAAGGAAGAAGGTAAGGAGCATGGAGGGGAAGAGAACTGAGATAGGAAGTAAAGGAGGAGGGAGGGAGGAGGGAGGAAATACCCGAGCACTGCCGGGTAATCAGCTAGTAATATCAATAAAGATAGGGGATCTAATACAGCCAAATGCCAGTATATTGCTGCTCAGCCTTTGGGCTAAAATAGGCCCATTTGATATGTCATATTCTAACAGACATAAAATTGCAAATTGATCTTTCTAGGGTCCTTCAAATTATCAAAGTGGAGGGGGAAAAAATCTCTTATGCATTCAGCCAGTTAGGTACAGTATTTCAAGAGCTTGGCTCTGCTTTTTAAAATCCAAACTAACATTCTTCCATCTGATGTACTAGAGGGAAAATAAATAATAATAAATTTACAATAAATTACTATATCATGTTTCTCCTGTGGTTTAGCAACAATTTGTACCTTTGTACTTGTCCTTCTATACTGCATTGAGGACTTTCACATAGTAATTATTTCAGCTCTATGCTACACCTTCCTGGGTGCTAGAAGCTTGTTAGATCTCTTTCCTTTTTAGTGGAGAAAAATGCTGACATTGCTTACGAAGTTGTCAAATTTTCTGTTTGGGATTGCAGAACCTGTTGGGATATTCTAATCTAAAGCAGTGTTTCTCAACCTTTGCAACTTTAAGATGGGTGGACTTCAATTCCCCAAATCCCCAGCCTACTGGCTAGGGAACCATCTTAAAATTGCAGATGCTGACAAACCCTGTTCTAAAGGAACCTCTTATCTATTGGAAATTTATTTTATGATATTTCTATTGCATGCAATATTTCACATGTGATCCATTCTGTAATGCACAGCAATTTCTTCATTTTCAGTTTGTGTAAAGCACTTAAATGTATACCAATAATACAGACCAGTGCAGTGCAGATATAATTAATTATGATTTGCTGTGGGCCCCCAATAAACATGATATACTTTGAACCTGCTGTGTTGTTTTCAATTATTTTGGTGAAGGCCCACATAATTTCAGATATGATTTTTTTAAACATTCTTGTATTATGAACGAACAATGGTATCTTCCAAGAGCTTTCCTGGAAGTACAATCAGGCTGAGAGCCTATGGAACACCTGAGGCCTTACAAACTGGACAATTCTCTGACAGAAACAATTCCCAGTGCAAAGCAGCTTAGATAACCCCATTTTGACAAGGATGAATGGACAGCCCATGGGTACTTAGGGTAATTTCTCCATATGAGGAACCATGTTATCACTTACACAACCATCCATCTCAAAATTGCATATACTTCATGAAGGCTTTCTTGGTTTTTTCTTGAAAACATTTTGTTTCTCATCCAAAAAGCTTCTTCAGTCCATGGATTCTTAGATGAGACGAGAAACAATTTCAGGGAGAAAAACCAGTTGCCTTTTGAAAAGCACCTTTGGGACAATATGATCTGGATGACTAAGAATCTCCATAGACATATACTCCATGGAGAATTAGCTGGATTATTTTCACAGATTTCACAGATTGACAGAATTGGAAGGGACCTTGTGTAGGTCATCTAGTCCAACCCTCTGCCCAAGCAGGATAATAGCCTCTATCTAGGATAGAACTCACAGCCTCCTGATTTGAGGTGAGAGCTCTACCTCTAGGCCATCAAGGATAAGTTTTCTTTGTAACTGAAGCCTGAAGGACCAAATATTTAAAGAACCCTATAAAAGGTCACTGATTGGTTCAAAATTGAGAAAGGCATTCGGCAAGGCTGTATACTGTCCCCTTGCCTATTTAACTTATATGCAGAGCACATCATGAGAAAGGCAGAGCTAGATGAATCACAAATTGGAATTAAGATTCTTAATAATAATAAGTAATAAGTTATAATATAATATAATTATAATTATAATATAATTATAAATAATAAGTACCTTTGCAGATACTGATACAGTTAATCTATTTATTATTTCTTTAACCTGCTAAGATACAAGTAGTCCTCGACTTGTAGTCCTTGAACAGCACAAAATTTATGTTTCTAAGTGAGACAGTTGTAAAGGGTTTTGTCCCCATTCTACAACCCTTCTTGCCGCAGCTGTTAAGTGAATCACTGAAGTTGTTAAGTTAGTAATGTGATTGTTAAGTGAATCTGGTTTCTTCATTGACTTTTCTTGTCAGAAAGTCGCAAAAGGATCACTGGGACACTGCAACCATCACAAATATATGATGAGCCAAGTGTCTGATTTTTGATCACATGATCCTGGGATTGTACAACAGTCATAAGGATGAAAAATGGTCATAAATCACTTTTTTTCAGTGCTGCTGTAACTTCAAATGGTCACTAAATGAACTGTTGTTAGTCAAGGACTACTTGTATTTATATTTTTTGTTTATTTTCTCTTCACATGCAATCCTGTGGGATTGGGATTGTTTTTCAAGAGGTACAGGGAGAAAATATTATCTTGCATGTAACTGGATCTCCCAAACAGACCATCTCATGGAGAGTCCTAGGAACTGCTGTGAATGTGCTGTCACATTGATTTTGTGTAGCAGCATTGCCATTACTAAGTGCTTGACAGGACTGACAACTCGATCGATAAGTGATTCTTCTCTTGCAGACCTGCAGGTGCCTTTTGTGCTTTCCCCTCTGGAAGATGACAATCAGACTCATTAGAGGCAACACAAAACATTACCAATGACATGTTTCTTGTCAGATAGATACAGATGGGCCCTATTATGATTTTATCAGGCAAGTGACTGATTTAATCAGCTTTGCCAAGACTTAGCCTATTGTTAGTAATAATGCAATTTAAAACCCTTTCTTCCCTGTTTTGCATTGGGCTATCGCAAATGTAAATGGAGAAAAGTGACGCAGATAAGCTTTTAACACCAGTCATATTAAGTTTTTTTTTAAAAGATGGCTGACTCAGGCCTGCGTCTTTGACATTAATTGTGAGGCAGCATCCCATTCTGGTTTAAAAACCCTTCCATTTAAGGCTAACTGGAAACAAAAAAAAGACAGTTAAATCTTTTAGATAAATAATATTCTTTTAAAAAATCGAAGCCATCACAACAAATTTAGCCATTTTAATTTGGTTTTTTCATTTCAGCACATATCATATTCGAACTTTGTTTATTTTCTACAGTAGGAGAAACTGAGAACTAGAAATGCTTTTATATGTTGATTTTTTTCCACCCTAAGCACTTCGGTTCTGAATGGCCCTGGGAAGACATCTGGAGGAGGATTAATTGTTTAAGGAGGATGAGGTTTTTATTTTTAAATCTCAGACTACCTGAAATGACAACAAAGAGCAGAAAATCTGGCTTCCTCTTCTCCCAACAGTATATAGCTCTGCAGAATATTCAGAGTCTAAAAACATTAACTTCTTAAATCAATGTATTAAAAAGCAAAGGCAAAGAGTACAAGATTAAGCATTCCAATTAAGTAAGAGCTTATTCACAAACTTAATAGTGTTTGTATACTTATACTCATCTCTCAAATAGGACAATACGATTGAAATGAGCCAAGCATATGTGTAAGCGACTTTGAAGCAACTTTGAAAATAGTCTTAGGTTCATTCTCTCAATACATTCAATAGTAGGAATGGGCAGGCATTTTATAGCCAGAGAATATGCTTAATAGCTTTTGTGAGTAGGAGGGAGTCACAGAATAATAATATAAAGAGGGTAAACTTGTGTCATGCACACAGGCAAAGCAGGGCTTGAAGTATTTTCCTGGAGTTTGAGAGGTGTGCTGAGGTTTTTTAAATGTCTATTTTAGAGCTTGCATCATTACTATTAGGTATGTTTTTCAGCTTAAAATGGGATATTGCCACACATTGTTTTGATCTTTATTGATGGCCTGGATTCTTGGGGGAATGCAACAAACAAGACTTGTGATGGTAGGCACATATGTTTATAGTTTTAGATTATCCTCTCCTAACATACAGGATGTTTAGCAACTAACCACATATACTAGGCTAGAAGAAATGACTGACTGGATCCATGGCTTGATGCCAGGGTGCTTGCCTCTGAAGGCCATCTGCTGGCATCTAGTGGGTTTCTTTGTGCAGTTGGTTGGCCACTTTGAGAATGGACTACAGGACTTGATGGGCCAGAGGTCCAATCCAGTAGGGCATTGCTTATGTTCTTACGTTCATCCAACTGGGTTCTGTGCCTAAAAGAGAACTGGGACTTGGATCTCTGTACTTAAATCCAGGAGTGGGATTTAGCCGGTATGCACTGGTTCAGGCAAACTGATTGAATCCCACCCCTGCTTATGCACTTTCACAGTAATGTGTTGGTACTATTGATTTGGCCTTCTACAACAGGAAATTTAATTGCCCACCACTGCTCTATAGCATATGCTATGCTAGGAGAACTGACATCTAAATAAGTGGAGGCTGTTTAATTGAGAAATCCCAAAATCATCCCATGGGTGGGTATGATGGGGCCAGAGTAAACTTTGAGGGCAGAAAAGAAGAAAGAATAAATCCAGCACTAGCTATTCCTTGTATTCTTTGTGGTGAAGTAATACAGTATTATTGCAGCTATGAATAATTAAGTGTCCTAAAGCTATAACACAACATAGATTGTAGGCAGAAAAGCTTCTTTTAAAATTAAATGTGTCATTTCTGCTGGCAGCACCATGATTAGTTAAAAGGTGACGAAGCTAAAGTTTTTCTGTTCCCTGCAGACACTGATTTGAAATACTTCTCTCTCCCTCAGAATAGTGTGATATATTTGCACATTTTTGATTACCATATTTCCTTCTATGCCACAATGAAACTTGTCAGAATAATATTCAATTCCTCTAGAAAAAAATGTTTCAATATTATTAATAACACTAGGAGATTCATGCTTGTGGAATTTAAACAAGCTCCCCTCCATTTTTCTTTGTTAGAAGAAATAGTATCTGATTTCTCCTTAGAACACATACTATAGAGAAAGCTTTTGTAACAGAAGTGTGCAATTGTGAATTTACTCAGCTTTTGTTTTTGACAAAATGCACCCTAAATCTTCTATATGCAAATGACTACAACTGTCAGTGATAGACTGGCAATGCAAAATTTGACTCTCTTACAATATCAGTTATCCATCTACCCCTCTGTGCAATTGGTAGCAAGCAGAATACGGAAAAGATTACAGAGTTAAAACCACAGATGACTTTGCTCTTGTTGTGTTATTTTGGGATGGATTAGGACAAATAGCTTTAGACGATGGAAACATCCTTGTAAAAAAACTGCTCATCTTTAAACTGCTTGGAAAATTGTCTACCTGTTATCTCTTGCATCTGCAGTCTTACACATATTTATCTGAAAACTTTATTTCTGAGTAGACTTGTGTTAAATTGCATGCAGCTGTTTGTGATATAAGAAATTTATTAGATAGGAGTTGATATAGCCCCCTGGTAGACACCAAGTGTAATCCACAATAGACTTTCTCCACACTCAGTTAAACAGAGGATATATGAATCAGATTTGATTCACATAGAATACAACTCCTGCTTTATGTCAGCTTCTTTATCACTGCATATGCCAAGATGGCATAGTGGTTTAAGTATGGAGTAGGATTGGAAAATTCCAGGGTGTAACCATGGATGGTTACAAATAATCTCTTCTTCCCATCTATAAACAAATCGTTAAAACCCTGTCATTCCCAGTCCTGATCAGCAGAAGTCCAGTCTTTAACAAGCCTCTTTTGTAAATCCAATGTAGAAAATCCAGGTCACTCTCTTGATTTGCTATTTATATATCTCTTTTAATAAGACATCAACCAGTTTCTTTTGCATGTCCAGTGTATCATCTGTTTCCATATCAGTCTTGTAGCCTGTCATTTAAAAATCCATTTTTAATCTCACTCTCCTTTTCTATGGCATCTTTTAAACAGTTTATCATCTATCTATAGAGGCAGACACTCTTAAAATATACTTCTGAGTTCATTGTTCAAAATATCCTTCCATAGGTCCAATGTTAAAACGTTTTGCTCCATTTTGTATAAGGAAATCAAAGTTTGATAGTCTTCCTTAACTCCAATCTTTAGTTTCTTCTAAATCCCCTTAATGTTCTTTCAAAGTTCCATACTATCATGTTTTTTAAAGAGTTTGAAACAATTAAAAACAAACAAACAAAAGTATTTCTCACAGGAAGAATTCTTATAATTCATTCCAAAACCTTATTTTAAAGCAGGAGGAGAAATGGACCTTTAGTTCAAAATCAAAGTTCCAATCACCCCTTTGCTGTTTATTAAAAATATTTTCAATATCTTAAATTTAAAACTTATTTCACTAAGGATTGAAAGACATTCCCCTTGTGTTTCCATCCCAAGCTTTCTAAATACATGAAAAGCAGTTAAAAGCAATTTCTGAAAGTAATGAGAAGGAAGTATGCAAACCCACTGTTCTTTTAAAGTTCCCAACTGTGGTTTGACCCTTCCCTTGTCTCCCAGATCTCTAAGGAACAACTGTATGGAGCACTTGTGGGTGATCTCAAGTTCTCCTCTTGTCTGGAGAGAAATTGCAACTAACCAGTCCACTCACTGGCTCTTCATTCTGCTGAGCTTGTCAGCTCTGCTTTTAGCATCTTCAGTTTGCTATTTCTTCCTCAGAAATCCCCCAAAACAACAAACTTGTTGAAGATGATTGGAAGCAATTGGGAGGGGCAGGCTTTAATCATTCAATCTCCACCAAGCTGTTTAGGATGATGATTGTTTTTCTATTGCTGCTGGCAAAAAAAAAGAAACAATTTCTCCACCTATAAAGCAGACAAATGATCAGCAGTGGAAAAATAGGTAGGACTCTGAAAGCATTAAAGTTGTGTGATTAATATCCAGAATATTTTCAAGAGTAATCCCACCCCCCCAGTATACTGTCAGCTTCTTAATCAGTTGTGTTAGCATTGAAGAAATAAAGCACTCACGTTTGACTACTCCTGGCTCCGAGTATCCTTGCTCCCCCAGCCAAGC
>JANHFQ010003103.1:315425-326877 GCA_032468035.1 Aparallactus werneri
ACCAGCCTGGAGTCCACCAAGAATGGAGGTTCACGGTGAGTACCAACCTTACCATTCTCCAGTGGAGGGCTCCAGGCTGGTCTCGGAGCTAATGGGCGAATATCCCAGCAGTCCTAAGGGCAGGAAGACTGACCCGAGGGGACAACTGAGCTAAGGACCTTGCGACCGAAGTCGGAGTCCTGGGCAGCATATCTGTCCACTTTGTAATGTCTAATGTACACCACGTGGCCGCCTTGCAAAGTTGTTCTAGAGAGGGGCAGGCTCTATAGAATGTGGAAGAGGAGGTCCCTCTGGTGGAGTGAGCCTTGATGCCCTCTGGGGGAGTTAGATCCTTTGCCCCGTAAGCCAGACAGATGGCTTTCCGAATCCAACTGGCTATGGAAGAGGGCAAGACCTTATTGCCCCTGAAGGTAAGGGCAAAGGACACGAACAGAGCCTCGGATTTCCTGAATGGAGCCGTCCTGTCTATGTAAAAAAGGAAAACTCTTCGGACATCCAGGCAGTGCTACTCCTTCTCCTGGGCAGAGGAAGGAGAAGGGAAGAAGAACAGCAGCATGGTCTCCGTGGCCCTGTGGAACACGGAGTTGACCTTGGGTATAAATGCCGGGTTGAAGCAAAGGGCAACCCTGTCCCTATGGACAGTGTATAGTTGGGGAGCCACGGAGAACACTGCCAGTTCTGAGACTCACCTGGTGGAGGCGATGGCAATGAGGAAAGCTGTCTTGATAGTGAGCAGCTTGAGAGGACAAGAGGCGAGAGGCTCAAAGGGCAGTCTGGAGAGGGTCTTGAGGACCAGTGTCAAGTCCCAGGAGGGGGCCCTGGTCACCGGCGGTGGATTGAGGAAGCGCCTCTCAAGAACCTCTTCACGTGCGGATGAGAGGCCATGGACGTGCCCTTGGAAAATCCCAAGATGGAGCAGATTCCGGAGACTTGTCTACAGAGAGTGGCCGGGTGCAGCCCCTTGTCAAGTCTGGCCTGGAGGAATTCCAGAAGCTGAGATACCTTCAAGCATTCCGGATTGATGTTCTTCCGTCCGCACCACTTGGCCAGTGTAGCCCACGTGTAATTATAGATCCGCATAGTGGATGCTCTCCGACTGGCCAGTAGAGTGTGGATGATAGGTGCAGAGTACCCCCTTGCTGTTAGTCTGTGCCTTGCAACCTCCAGGCCATCAGCTGAAGGCGCGCCAGTTGTGGGTGACAAAGCGGACCCTGTAGCAGTAGGTCCTCCCTCAGGGGCAGCCAATGGGGTGATTTGGCAATGAGCTGAAGAAGGTCCGGGAACCATGGGTGGCGAGGCCAGAAAGGAGTGATGAGCAGCAGGCTGGCCCTCTCCGCCCATGCCTTGGCAATGACCTGAGGGATCAGCTTCATGAGGGGAAAGGCATAGAGTAGGCCCTGTGGCCAGGGCCAGTGGAGAGTGTCGTGCCCCTGTGACGCTGGGCAGCAACCCCTGGAGAAGAACAGGAGCAGTTGGGCGTTCAGGTGGCAGGCGGAGAGGTCCATCACCATTGGCCCGAACTGCTACTGGAGAGTCTGGAAGACAAGCGGGTTCAGGCGCCACTTCGAGTTGTCCGCCGTCTTCCAACTGAGCCAGTCTGCCCTGATGTTCTCCATGCCCGGGATGTACTCTGACTGGATTGACAATAAAGAGTTCTCTGTCCAGGTAAAGATCGAGTGCGCCAGGTCTTGAAGCGGCTTTGATCTCATCCCCCCTTGGTGGTTCAAGTAGGATCGAGCACAGATGTTGTCCATGTAAATGAGCAGATGTTGCCCTCTGAGATGCCGCTCCAGCTGAGAGAGGGCCAGAAGAACTGCCCAGAGCTCCAGACAATTGATGCTCCGTCTGGACTCTGATGGAGACCATCTTCCCTGGATTGAGATGTCTCCCAGATGCGCCCCCCAGCCTAACAGGCTCGCATCTGTGTGGATCGAGGTCCGGTTGAGGTGAAGGAAGGATGAGGATGCTCACAGTGTCGGAGGGGCAAGCCACCAGCGTAAATCCTCCCGGGCCAAGGCATCCAGAGACAGAGGGTGGCTGCGACGTTGAGCGAGGTCCTCCTGGAAGAGGAGGAGCAGGCGTTGCAGAGCCCTGGATCGGAACTTTGACCAGGGAATGATGTCAAAGGCTGAGACCATCATTCCCAGGAGCTTGTTTGCAAGGAGGGTATCCGTGGGCGACTGAGCCAGGACCCTGGAAGCCAGCGTGAGAATCTTGGTCTGTCTGTCTGGTGACAGGGACACTTGGCCACTGGAAGAGTCGATGACCGCCCCCAGATGCAGGAGCGACTGTGTCGGGACGAGATGACTTTTCTCCCAGTTGACCAGGAAGCCGAGTTGCTGTAGAAGCGAAATGGTCAACAACAAATGGGAGCGGGCGAGGTCCAAAGATGAAGCCTTGACGAGGATGTCATCGAGGTACGGATAGCTGGCAACACCCTGCAGGTGAAGAAAGGCACTGGCCGCAATTAGGATCTTTGAAAAGATCCTCAGAGCAGAGGCAAGGCCGAATGGAAGGGCCTTGAATTGGTAGTGCGAGCGATGGTAACAGAACCGTAAAAATCGCCTGTGGCTCGGCAGGATCGGGATGTGTAGGTAGGCTACTAGGAGGTCGAGGGAGGCCATGAAGTCCCCTTGTCGGATGGATGCCAAGATGGAGCAGAGGGTCTCCATTTTGAAGGTAGGGCAGGCCAGGTGATGGTTGATCCATTTGAGATAGAGGATGGGGTGGATTCCCCCAGATCTTTTGGGGACTGTAAAGAAGGGCGAGTAGACTACCAATCCCCTCTGGGAGCCAGGAACCAGCTCGATTGCTCCAATGGAGGTGGTGAATGGCCACCCTGTTATTGTGGAACTTGACGGCTGACTGAGGGCGCCGCACTCGTAGGAACCGGGCCGGGGGACAGCATAGAAATTCCAGGACATAGCCCCGGTGGACCATCTGTAGGACCCAGGCGCCATCAGTAGAGGCCTCCCAGTGATCAGCAAATCTCAGAAGTCAGCCGCTGATGGAGGGGTGGGCAGGGCCGGTTCACTGTTGTTGCTTGGGATGGCGCTTTGCGGTGAAAGGCCTGGACTGGCGTCTGAATTTAGACTACTGGTGTCTGGGTTGCCAGAGAGGGCAGTGAGGGTGGTGTGGAACCGCCGGCACCCCCCGAAAGGGCCAAAAGGGCTGGCAATGTTTGGCAGAGGTCGGAGGGTGATGTCTTACTTGGCCCGGGAGAGCCTTACCTTTGCCCTTGGTGTTGAGGTGGTAAGGCTCCAGATCATCTCCGAACAGCTTGGCACCTCTGAAGGGGAGGCTAACGAGCTTGGTATGAGCAGCGGTCTCCACGTCTCAGTGGTGTAGCCATGTGGTGCGGGGGATGGCTATGGTGCAGGCCATGGCCTGGCCATCCACTGAATGGTATCGCCGGTGGCATCGGTGGCATAGGCAGCGGAGTTAGCCAGCTTACGAAGACCTGAGAGGGCCACTCTAGGGAGATCCACCTCTTCGGCGAGCTGCTGGCACCACAGCATCATCTCCCAGCATGCCAGGGATGATGCCACAGAGGCCTTGAGTGCCGCAGAGGCCGCATCAAATCCCCGACGGGCCGAACAGTCCACCCGCTTGTCAACGGGGTGAGATGGGAAGGCCTCAGAGTCGATGTCAACGAGAGAGCGGCGACCGGTGCATCCATCACTGGTGGGGCGAACCACGAGGCCTGCTCCCCTAGGATGTCATACAGCCTGGTGTTGGGTTTGGCATCGCAAGCAGGGAGGACCCTGGCCCACTCCTTCCTGATGACATCCTGGAAGAGCTTCGAAAGTGGAAAACCCCAGACAGCTTCCCGGTGGGATGGCAGGAACGGCATGACGTTGAGGTCACCAGCTGGGGTGGTGAGGCCAGCCGAGGGTGGCTCCAATTGTAGAGCCTCCAAGACATTTTTCAGCACCTTGGGAAATCCCTCTTGTGCGAAGAGCCTGGTAGAGGATGGGGAAGGATCCCCCTCCTCGTCCGAGAAGGGGAAGTCGGAGTTAAGATCCCCCAACCCATGAGAGGCCTGCAGCGCCACCTCTGCTTCCTCCTCCTCATCTGAGATGTCCTAGTCACCAATGGTGACAGTCACCTCCTGGGCCAGTCAAGCCGACTTCGGGCTCCAAGGGGCCAGGAGCTGGGTGTTTGGAGGGAGCCGTATTGGATGGAAGATCCAAGTAAGCCCAAAAATCCACCAGCGTGGTGGCCATGGAGGAAGACAACGCCGTTTGCACCATGGACTGGATGGTGTTGTGGAGCTTCTCTAGAGGAACCAACATGCGGGCTTCTTGGACCTGAGCCGCAGCATCCATAGTCTGTGGAGAAAAAACAGAAGAGAAAAGCAATGAGTGGAGCATAGTGGTAAACATGACGTGATTGACCACACACCCCGACATAAAGTGGGGTAAGGCTCAGAATGGAGGGGAGGATAGCCCGACCGCCCATCCCCTCGTACTCCTAATGTAGGGGAGTACCAGAGGGAGCGAGACCACGTTCACACTGGAACGTAGTTCAGGAGGCTCGATAGGAGGAGGTAAACACCCTCAGGCAGGACCTAAACCCCTCCAGGGAAAAGGTCAGAGGGGCCGGGTCCCCTTTTAGGGCAACAGAGGAGTCCTCCGAGAGCGAAACAGGCCTCCCAGGAGTCCAACCCCATTTATCATATGGGGAGGAGAGGTCTGCGGAAATCCTCCTGAGAGGGTCAGGCAGAACCACCCTGGCAAATAGCCAACCCCTTTGGGAGCTGGGCAAGGAGAAGAGGTGTCCTGTTGGAGGGAGCCAGTGGAATCCATCGGTTGAGCTTCGCTAGGGCACTCCTCCAATTCCATGCAGCAGGGGAAAATGTCACTTGAAAATGCTTGACAGCATGCCGCAAAATGGCAACCGCAATTTTTGGCAGGCTTTGGCTGAAAGCGAGTGCCATCCACAAAGAGTCAACCGGGCCATGGAGGCTGAAAGGTGTCTGAATCCCAAAAGGCATATCGCGGTGAGAGGCAGCCTTCCAGGCAATGCAGCTCAGAGATTTCAAAAATCGCAGCTAGCCGCTCACATTAGAGGTGGCTGCCGCGGCACGCCAAAAGCCCTGATTTTTAAAACGAAGCTGCCGCAGATGGCGGGAAACACAAGGGCGAATTCGGGCGGCCAAAGGCAGGTCCAATTGGGGATCCTGTAGGGTGAGGCAGCAGTAAAAGGGCCAACGGGCCCTAATTGCCCATCAGGTGGCCGCTGTTAAGCGTATAAGAGCCGATTTTGAAAAAACGTGGCTAGCCGACCAGCTAAGGAGCCGCTGAATGCCACAAGCCCTAAAATAACAAAGGCGAGGCTAGCGAGAGGGCTAACCTTGCTAGACTCGTCTGAGGTATATGGTTTAAGATGGACAAATCGCGACGCCGGTAACCACAGCCACTCGGTCTTGTCGGGATTAAGTTTTAGCCTGTTCGTCCCCATCCAGTTCCGTACAGCCTCCAGGCACCGGGTCATCATGTCGAGGGCATCATTGGGTTGGTTCGGGGTGGAGATAAAAAGTTGGGTATAAATGCAGCTGTTACTGTATTTCTCTCAAAAAGAAATGGTCGGCTATTTCCAAAACCCAAAATTATTAAAACCTATTTCTGTTATTTTTCCTTCAATAATTGAAGATGGAAGGAGGCAGAATGGGTGAAATTCCTTCTCCATCTACTAATCCTGTTAGTGTCCGTACTGTTTAAATGTTGAGTTGTTTAATAAATTTTAATTAATATAAATATTTCCTTATTTTCTGATCATTTTAATGGCATTTAATGAATTCAAAAAGGCATTTTTAAAAAACTTTTAAAACTGCCTTTAGACAATGAAATATTATTTAGTGTCTGCGCTCCATTTTGCTTTAGATAACAAGTAAATGAGGATTAGGATGCAGGAAGATTGATCATACTGTCCTCCTTAGAAATAGGTATATCAAAACACTTTTAAATAATCAGCCTCACTCGTGAACAGAATATCTATACATCTTAGTGATATGACAATTCTGCCCATAGAAGTATTTTCCAGGGCATTTCATTATTAATCAATGGAACAACTTGCCTCCAGAAGTTACATATGCTCCAATGCTGGAAGTGTTTAAGAAGAGATTGGATAACCATTTGTCTGAAATGCTATAGAATTTCCTGCCTAAGCAGGGGGTTGGACTAGAAGACCTCCAAGGTCCCTTCCAACTCTGTTATTCTATTCTATTCTATTCTATTCTATTCTATATTTATTTATTTAAAACAATTATATAGCAACCTACCGCTATTAGTTTTGTGTACATAAGAGAGACCTGTAAGCACCAAATTAATATTGGCTGCTGAATCCCTAATTTGTTTTACAACCATACAGGCTCAATTTATATCTGTTCATGGTTTTCCTCATGAAAAATTATGATTTAAATTATTAAACAAATACTTAAAGGAAAACCATGACAGAAAATATCTAAAGTTTAAAGATTCTGAAAACTGAAAGAACCTCTAACTTCAGCAGTTGTCATTAAATAAATGTAAGCACATTTTCTTAAGATTTGTTCTTGATGTTAATGATGAAGACAAATACAACCAAGGAAAGGAAAAACAGAAACATATAGTTCATTGAATATAACCATACAATATGCTTTGACTGTTGCATCTACTGAATCTGACCCCTAAGATGAGTCCCCTCTAATTGCCTGGGAATTGAAATTTTTGAAATAAAGAATATGTGTGACATACATCTTTATTTCTTATGTTCACGATAAGGCTATTGTAGTCAAGAGGTATAATTAGTTGAGCAAACTTTTTCACTGTTATTTTGGCAATGACTGTACAACTCTGTCCTCCCAGCTATTGGTGTACAATATTCAAAAGTGTGGTCTGCAGACTCAGCCTGAGTGACTGAGAGAACACATGCTATATTAAATGATCCAGACATATTTTACTCAAACAAAACTAATCTAACAGCTGTTGTGTACTTTTGTTTACATGTTATATGTCAAATCTTATTGTCCCCAAGGTACTTATGAGAGAAGCTTTAGCAATCATTCTCTTAAATACTGATGCCTATCCGAATTTGGATTTTTCCACTATTGAACAGAATGACAAGCACATGATTGCTGTACTTAAAGCAATCTTTCACAGCTGCCTTGCTTCTTCAGTGATCCCATTAAATTGACGGCAGATGCCTGTGGGGTCTGCAATGTTACATACTACTTCACAAGATGCTGATTTATACAATTCCATTGAATGGTACATGACTTTATTGGGAAAGAAGCATTTCTTTGGTCATTTTATATTGTGAGTAAATTTAATTTAGATACTCATTCTTCATCCTTCAGAAAGAGTTCACGCTTATGTTAATTGTTTAGAAGTTTTTGAACTCTGGTATGCAAATGGTTAGCAAGCACGAAATCTCTTCATTTCTAAAATGCATCATGAGTCATGTCTTTTCTAAAACTGAGTGAAGTTGCTGTCCATTAAATATGTTGGCACATCTTCTGCTTGAGCAAGTGGACCAAAATGGTGTGAATTGTTAATGCCTTACTGCTTTGGTTCACGGCTTGTGATTGATCATTTGTAACTATATCTACTCCTTGTTCCATGAAATCAAGTATGGAGTAATGGGTTCATCAGATTTTTAGGTTAAATTGAGAGTGAAGAGGTACTGTGTGTAGAAATAAGAGTTGCCATGTTCAGGGCTGGCCTTCTAACAGCATGGATTCTAAAGACGATATTCAAAACCACTTCACTCATCATACGCTTACTGATTCTGAATAGGTCCTATTTGCAGAGGACATTTGGTAGTTTTCCAATAGACTTTGTGCTTCTTTCCTACTTTTATCACTTAACCTATTTTCTATATTAAAAAGTCTAAAGAGGTTAAAGTAGAAAATAAACATATTACAATATATGTCAAAGTAGAAATAGCTTTTAACTGTATAATCCAATTCTCTTTTGATCTTACGATAAGCCATGCAGATAGCTAAGTCAAAAAAAGACAAAGACAATCCAAGATTACAATTTTAAAATGAACACAACTTTTTCATTATGATTTAAGCTTTAAATTATTAAAACTAGTTATTTTTACACTTAATATTTTTCATAGATTATAACTTGACTAGCTACTACTGCATGTTAACTGACTATGCAAGGCGTTAACTAGAATCACAGAACAGAAAAACAAAAAAATTGGAACATAATAGATTGTAGTTAAGAAATAATAAAACATTTTAAATCCTACTGATCATAGTAGGAAGTTGTACAGTTTTTTATCCAGTAAAACCACGGAAATTAAGTGGACAAAAACATGCGAAACATTTCATGAAATTTATCCAATTTTTAATCTGGAGATTTGAAAGTATATATAAACTTTTTTTTACTTTACAAATTATATTATTTGCTTTGGAAACTATTATACCTACTTTATAACAATATCTACCTACATTAGACTTTGTTAAATGGAAGTATGAATAAAAAATATTACTTAGCTTTTCATCTGGATGCCCTAATAAACTAATCAAAAAGAATAAACTGGATCAAATTTTAAGTCAGACAATGGAAGTTACAATGGAAGAATACATATTAAGGTTTATATAATGCAATGTATAGGCGTGAATTCAGATTATGTTGGCTAAAGTTGAAATTATTCTGGAAAAAGCAGTAGCCAACCAACTTGTTATGCTACTAAGAAAGTGTTGAATACAATCACCAGGAGCTGATCTTAACCTGGGGGCTTAATAAAAAAAAAATAACCCACTCACTGATTCTTGGTTGTACCATGGAACCCAGAAGGCTGAGTTATGGACATTTTCATCCAGTTTCATATCCTAGGTTGTGATTTTAAAAAAAAATATCTCTCCACAGACCTGGATTCCAGTTGATGGACTGCTAATAACAATACCAGATCTTTCCTGGATGAAAGAACTGGAGCTCAAACACAAAGGTATCTGAAGCTTTTTATGCTGCTCTGATCTCCTAAATTCACTTTTTTTCTCTGCTCAAGTTTTCTTCATTAATCACCCTTATCCCACTGTTAGTAGTGATGATGAGTAGCATGGAATTAAGCAAAAACAAAGACCATGGGCAGAATCCAGCAACCTTGATTTAATGTAGGACTAAATGAGGCTATCTTATATGGAGTTAGAATTGAAATCCAACTAAATTTTGTTGACATTGACTAACGGTGGGAGTCCAGGCTTTCAGATAGGATACTTCCATACCAGGAGTCTCAAAGGTGCTTTCTCATCCAAGAAGCTTCTTCAAGGAAAAACAAAACAAGTCCCGTTGCCTTTTTGAAAAAGCACCTTTGGGACAACCATGATCTATATGACTGAGAATCTTCATAGATAGCCATACCAGGAGATACCACAGACTGAACCTAAGATCCTCTATACAAAATGCATATGCTTGGCCATTAAGCCACAGTCACAGCTCTAGCCTGAGACTCCTTGGAGACAAAAATGTGGTTTACAAATCACTGAAGAGTAAAGGGACAAATCAAGAGGCAGAACAGAGGACTGAGGATCAAGCTATAAATCAGGAAAGGAAATACGTTATACGAATAAGTCTTCAATAGAAGAAGAAACTCCATTATCATATTTCCTGTGGGAATTGGTTTATCATTTTATGCAAGCATCTGAAGCTGCTAATTTGATGAAGTAGAAATAGTAGAAGGTAGCTTGGTGATACATTTCATAGAGCAGCTCTTTACAAACTTAAAGGCTACCAACTGACACCCCAATAATATCTGGTTTGCAACTTTGAACATCTCTCGAGTTCATCACCTTAGCAGGTAAACCAGGAAAAATGCCCTTTTAATTTCTTCCCTAAATATTTTTTTCATTTCCAGAGTATGGGCTAATGCTCTGGATGCTAACTTTTCCAAGGAAAACTAAATAGATCTGGCTTAGATTTTAGAAGTCAGTCAGTCTCTCTACATGGCAATGAACGAATGAGTCAATCACTCAATCAATCAGAAGATTGCTCAGGCATCTGCTTGTTGTAGTTGAGAATACTTTTTGTTATTATATTATGTGACCATTTTCTTTTCAGAAAACTATCCAATGATTTATTTTTTCTGTTTCCTCATACAAATCATTATAATTAACAAGTAGTAAATTATATTAACACCACCAATTTTTATAATTCGACAATTTCTGAGCTTTATGTCACTTAACTAATACTTAATATTATAATTTTATTTTTATTTGTACTCTGCTTTTAACATGTAGTCTTCGTACGTTTCCAGAGTCTGGCTGGATTTAGGTGGTCACAAATAAGTAAATGGATTTCAAGCTAAGTTATGATTTGGGGTTTTAGGAAAATCAGTGGGACAAAATTATTTTCTATTTATTTCAACAGAAACTTAGTTCAACTAACAGAAGTATTTACCCAGCTATAGCCATGTTTAGACAGATCTACTGAAATTAAGGAGAATAAATTAGTCACATAAAATAATCCCCATTAACTTTGATGTAGGTAGTGTAAATATGAATAATCTGGAACAAATAATTTATTGTATCCAAATCAAACAGTTTTATCCAGACTGAGTTAGAATGGATCCAGTGAGCTACACTGGATATGTATTAGTCATGACAAGCTTAATTTCCATTGTTTCCACTAGATCAACTCTGGGTATGACTAATCTGGATCCATCTTATTTATTTATTTCAAATAGCATCAGCATTTATTTATTTTATTTTATCCTTTTTGCAGTCTTCAAGGATTTCCCCCCTGTAGTCTACTTATAGATTCTACACCTATAATCCTTTTATGTGATGCTTTTAGTTTAGTGATTGCTAAAAAGGCAAGTTCTTTTTGAACTGTTGCTTGCATTAGCAGTTATATTTCCTATTTTATTGGGATTATACCTGAAAAAAAAATATTTTAAGGTCATTTGTTCTCTATAGAAGAGCTAATAGATTTTTTTTCAAGCTCAGTCACTGCACAAATTGGAACATGGTGAAAAACATTGATGCGTTACCTATTTAAAAAAAGAAGCTACAAGACACCCCAAACAGCTAGATAGACATAAAAACAAACTGGAATGTGTTTTATGGTTAAGATAATATAAATAATATTTACCACCAAGATTATAATTTGCTCATTTACTTATTATCTTTTGTCACAGTGATTTAGCATGGCAAAAACTGCTATTATTAGCTTATCAGCAAAAAGGGTCAGAGGTTTTCCCCAATGTAGAAGTCACTGTACTACTTTTATTCCTCTTTAGCAAATTCTCAAACAAAGTTTATTGTGCTTAGGAGTTCAGTCCAAAGCACTTCTATGCTGAATTTAGGGTTAGAACATGTATAGGACATGTGATGGCCTCAGGGATTTAACCTTGCAAACTTTTGTTGTTGAAAATTTATTTATTTATTATTTATTATTTGTATTTATACCCCGCCCCTCTCCGAAGACTCGGGGCGGCTTACAGGGTAGAATAAAAACAG